>JAQGAF010001784.1:0-27586 GCA_034687865.1 Kryphioiulus occultus
AATATGCGATTTCTTTGCTTAGAAAACATATTTCAGACACAAGTTTGCTTATAATTAATTTAAATTCACCCACAGTGCATAGGAAATGCAACTGTCAAGTATTTGTCACAATAATGGTGATTTTCAGCCCCATCACTCAATGTGTATGCATGATTTTCATCGAAATGCATACACAAATTAGATCTTAAATAATTTATTTTTGTCGCACAAAAGCCTGACCACGTTTAACTACCATATACATGTACTTGTACATGTATCAAAGTTGTATAACCCCTTCACCAAGATGGTGCCGTAATTCTTTAACGTCTCAAAGTGGCATACATGTACTATAAGTGGACTAATGAATAGCTTCCGTTTTTGCCTTGGTGGATATTTATTTTTCTGTAGTTTGCGAAAAAAAATTGTCAGTCTAACCAGAGAACCCAAAGGTTAACTTAAGTTTTGGTGTCTTCGATACCGTATTTTCGAAAATTTGCTCGGTATATTCGAGTAGTGTGCTCGTTATAACCGTGAAAGATTCTATGATCTCGTTATAACCGAGTTGGACTGTATATGGAATGGAAGTGACATAGTGGCTGACTACTGGATGTTGGCTGATTATAGGTGCAGTTACCCTACCCGTTATGGAACATTTTCTTGAAATACACCATGTACATGCATTTCAATACCTGCAAGTCTTCGTGCGACTTCCTGAACCTCATGACAGCATCCATAACCTTTTCCGGTATCAGGGACGTTGACTTCCTCTCGTCCTGCAGGTTGGACCTGCACCTGTCCACTATCATCTTGTCCTGTTCCAGGACGTGGATGGGCAGCTGGAAGATGAGCTCGTTGTAGGGTAGTTCGTGCTTGAGATGGCGCAGGGTGTTCACATAGCGGATTTTCTGCTTGAACTTCCAGAGCAGTAGGGGTGTCGTCAGGTACCAGAGGGTGCGGATGAAGGGCGTGGGGTGGACGATGAAGAAGCGATGGACGTTCTTTCGGCTCTCCTTCTCAGTGACCGAGTGGAAAAGGTCACGAAGCCATTGCTTGCTCGCGCCAGTCTCACTCACAGAGTCGCAGTGAAAATACAGCACGTAGTACTCTGTGTCCGAGTGAGCGTCCAGCATGGCAGTCACATAGCTGCTCCAGAAACAAATATTTAGAATGAGAGATATTGGAGAAATTTTTGCAATTTTTGTGAAATTAAATAAGATAATGACGCCTAATAAGGAAAGAACAGTAAGGGGCAATTAGGTTCATGTTTTTCTGCATTTGACAGTGTCAGAACTGAAGGCCTTCCTCCAGCAAGATGGTGGCCAGAGATAGCGCTTTTGCTGTGCATATGCAATGAAAATCCACTGGAAGACGCAAGCGCCATCTCTGGTGTGTTTTATACAACTGTAGCTCTTTGAAAGTCTCAAATCCCAATTGGGCCAATATTGGGTTTTGACAGCAAGGGAGTACAAAATTGGATTTAGTGTTTAATATTTTGCAAAAAACGTATTCCTGGGTGCTTTGATTGCATTTGATGCGCACGAAATAAAAATGGTTCCGGAAAATTAACGGAATTAATCATAAATATTAATCAGACTTAAATCAGTGGTTGCAAAACTAATAGTAAATTGGTTACCACTTTCAAACCAGATCGTCCAAATAGAGTAGAACCTGTTTAAACTAATATCTTTGTAACCGGTGCTGAATATTAGATTAGAGAGGGTATTAGTTTGGAGAGACTGGGGCAAGATGGACATACCACTTAAAAGCTGCTTTTATCAGCCATAAACATGGCGTCCCCACAAATTCGGCGTCTAGGAAAGTTAGTCAATAACTCAGGGGCTGCAAATTTTACTAGTACACGTACATGTCTGGAAATTGACTTTGAGATTATTGCCCTGTTCGTTAGGTGTTTTGCCAAATATGACGTTTTACAAACTGTAGAATTAATCTGCAAATGTCGTACCAATAAAAACCAAGCAAAAATGATTGATTACTGCATCAGTTTATTGATGTGTTTTGCGTTTATTTGGGACTGGCAACCGCATATTTGCATAGAGAGGAAACCCACCGTTTTCATGCAGGCGTTAATTTAGGTTATATAAGATCTACGTTAAACCAAACTAACGAGATGTGGATTTACATGGGCACTCGTTTCGTTTCTCGTTGGGCCAAGCTGGGGTCTGGGTTTTCCAAAACCAGATACATGTACTTCCCCATGGCATGCCACTGTGCCAAGATGTTGTAAGGCTATGTGAGGCTACGTGATGAGGAGCATCGCTTCATCTGGTTTTACATTACCACAAAGCCTGCTTAAGGTGTTTACGTGGAATTTGCTACTTGCATTAAGAGAGTGTCTTGAATGCAACAACCCCCTATGCAGATTCTCAAATCAAGTCTGTTGTATCTCTTACAGTACTTAGGCTAAAGTGATTTAAAAGTCTGCATGTAAACGTAGTGAAATTAGATTATACTGAAGACACACCGAACAAAAATCTAGTTTTGGAAACTAGGTAATGGCTGTGTGTTTCCCTTTGTATAATGGAAAACCAGATTAACTATGCATATTTCGCATATGTATTTGCCGCCCTCGACGAAACCACGTTTTAGCTTTGGTATATCTTAGGTATAGGGTGTCCTAAAATTCGTTAACCAATGGGGTGCCATGGAATGAGTTTGCAACCCATTTCCCACCAGTTTTGTGAATTTATAGTCAGTTTGTGCCAGTTTGCAAGCATTTTTCTACGTGATGTTTGATGAGTGTAGTTGCAAAAGCTGGTATGTGAAAAAAAAAATGGTTGGGTTTTGGTTTAATTCTTTTTGTGCCTTTAACCAAGCTTGTTTGCGCAACACGAGATAAGAACATATTTTTTTCAGAACTTGAGCTTTACTTATAGCTGCTACGTCGTGTCATTAGCAAGCATTATAAGTTAATCCACACTCTATCGATAGGTTCTCGCTTTTCAACTTTTGTCGTTCAAATCAGACTCTGTCTAAAGCGAGAACGCAGCTTAATGATGACTCATTCCACACCTTCGTGTGTTGATTAACGTATAATGCTTATCAATGGCACATGACATGCCAGATACAGTTTAAGCATAGATAAATAAATAATAAGTCCTTTATTTATCTATGGTATAAGTACAGCTCACGTCCTGAAAAAATGTGTTCTTGCCTCATGTCAGGCACACAAAATCTACATAAGTGTGGGTTTAATGCACCAAAAGAATTAAACCTGCTACTCTTCTCATTTGATTACCTGCGTAGCACATTATAGTCGAAATGATCGCGTTCTGCTGTCGGAATCTTGCAAGGAAAGATGACCATCACGCTGCGGCCGTCCGATGCGTTGCCCAGAATGTCCACGATGTGCTTGTTCTTAATTTCGTAAAAGTGACCGGAAGTTCCAACGTTGTCATCGCTGCCCAGCGCTGTTGCTGAATAATCTTCGCTGCCCAGCGCGGTTTCTGAATAATCTTCGCTGCCCAGCATGGGCTCTGAATGATCATGAACGATGCTAGTAACTTCGTTAACTACTACTATCGAGCGATTAGCTTTAGCCATACTTTCGAATAAGCAATAAGTTAAATTTCGACTTTAATTTTAGACTTACTCGTAGAATTTTCCGTTTTGAATTCGAATTCCAGCGCGCTTTATCGTTCCACGTCTCGCGCAATCTCGTGAGAAACGGGATTCGTGACGTCATTGTACATGACGTCACACAAGGCGGGAGAATTGAAATGGTTGATTCTGACTTGAGGCAATAACCAAATTTTTGAGAAGAGTGTTGCAGTGCAGTTAAGATTGGTACTACATTTTTGTTGGCCGTAACGGGCATAAATTCAATTCGGAGTATTATTATTAATAAATTATTATATGTTTTGTGTTCTAACAACTATCCTGAGTTGAATTGAACTACAATACACACAGTAGCCACTTGGCGCAAAGCAACAAAAGATAATTAAACGAAAGTAAGAAGTTAGAAAAATAGATGTATTTTTATACAATGTGGAGTTTTGTATGCAAATGATGTGTTATTACATTTCATCAAAATGGGAGTTAAAATAGTGCCATCTATTGTCAATATTTGAGAACTTGTTTCTAATGACTGCTGTGACTCAAATCAATGACTTAATAACTACTGACAGTTGAAAGGTTTTGAAAGTCAATTCAAATTTTGGTTTGGGGAAATACAAAATAATGGTTAACCTTAGTTTCAAGAAATCAATTTAGTAACAAATGTCTATTAAAAACACAGAAGTTAACTTACACTTTTTTTGTGTTGCGTTTAGTCTATGGAAAAGCGAATAAAACAACTGGAATGGAATGATAAACGGTATATCGTGTGTCAGTAAGATGTTTTATCGTGGTATTAACATGTGTTTTGTCGTACTATTATGTTATTTATGGGATTCAATTTCAAACTGTTATGCTGTTCCCATTATCAAGGGTGGGAGAATTGGATTTCAGTTTTAATTACAAGTGTATGAAGCTAAATTAGCTAATTATAAGAGATAATGGATTTTTCGGAGAAGAATTGTACATCCACAGTACATTGCAAATTCATTGTTAGTCAGTGTTGGTAACTACTGTATTTAAAGTTTGGATCGTACTTCAAAATAAACTTCAAGCAGAAATTTCAAATGGTCTGAATAGAAATTTGTGGAGAAATAATGACAAAGTCAATTCTGTCATAATTCTGTTTAATTTGAAACAATTGGCAACTCACTATAGGAAGAAATATCATTGTCATTTTGGATCAAATTCAGTATATTTATAATGTTAGCCTACAAAATATTATCACTTGCAGAAATTTGACCATGGTGGAAGGCGATAGTCTTATGAACCTGGGTCCAAATTATAGCGAAACGTATTCGTCATTAACATCAATGTTGCGATTAATGCAGCTGAATAGCATATTTCATATCTGCATGAAATACGAGAATTTCGATCGAAAAATATCCCGGTTGACATTTGCTTGGTTTTACAAATCATTGCTGCTAGCGACAAAATCACTACTTGGAGTACTTATGATCTATGGTCTTAAGGACTGACTGCGGCCATTCACCTTAATAAATAATAAAGAAAAAGTAATTTTGCTAATTCTGCAAAAGATCACTTAGGACTGTCATCGGACAAATAAAACAGCAGTAAATCGAACGCTCTATAGAAACTTCGCAAAATAACGAAACCTGGAAAGTGTACATGAAATCTTAACGTAGCAAATTGAGATTAAAAAAATATTAACAAATACTGACAATATTTCTCTCAATCGTGTAACTGCTGAATGACTGATAAGTTAAATTTTTCATTTATTCAGTTTTTTTTAAAGTAATTTAAAAGAAAATTTAACACGAAGGTTAACTTTGCTTTATCAATGCGTCCCCTTCAGACTTCCCCCTTAAAACAAAATCATGTTAAATAATCACTTTCTTTACAGTATATGCTAAAGCATGGTGTGATGTTTTCTCAAAACCAATTACCCACACTAACTGAAAAGATGAGCTTTTTCATGGCCTTATTTCCTACAAAAATACCTTGCCCCACTCCAAATCCACCTTACAATAAAAAAAAACTCAAATCCGTTCAAAATAAGACATCAGATACATAAACATAGCTCCAAAGCGCATTATTTCCTATAAGTCCATATTCCCCGTTTTAAATATTAAAGCAATGTATTAAATAGCTACAAGTATAGTATTAATTTTCGTTGTTATGATAAGCTGATAAGTTGTCTACTAATGCGCGTTTTGAAAAAGTTATATTTTTTCTAACATTATTATATGTATGTTTTAATAGGAAATTAGTGCTTTTAATTTAGTAGCCATTTAACTCAGTAAATTGTCAGTTATTAATGAAAACGCTATTGGAGTAATACTAACAAAAATCAGAAAAGTTTCATCCACAAACTATTGATAAATCTACCTTTAAGTACTGGATTACAAAAATTAATTGCAAAAAGTATGCGCCTTTTTGAGAATAATTCCCAATAATAACTACTTCCCGATTTGGGGTATACGACTAGTGTTGCATTGATCTCCCACAGTGTGAATAATAATGTGCAAAAGACATTTATTGCAATTATGTATTTCCGATGAGTAAAAATTTCCATTAGAGTAAATATAAAAGATGCGTGTAACCTTCTAGGCAAATAAATGTACTGATTGCATTGAAACAAGATGCATTTCTTCTTGTCACACTACCCAAAATTTAATTTTTGGTTTTTTTGATTGTGATCGTAACACTTTTCTTGATGTTACGAATAACACCATTTTCTTACCTTATCGCCCACACTTGCAATGCAAGTAAAATATTACAAGACCTAAAATAACGACAATTGATAACAGACATACGCGTATGCCGGTATAATTGAATTTGACATGAACGCTTTCTAAAATATATTTTCAAATTCATTTATGGAGACAGATATTTCATACATGATTTCAAGTGCAATTTTTGAGTTTGCAGCAACCCATAGACAAAGTTTGAACAGAGACGCAAATGCATGTTTATGCGCACAATTTGGATGATTAAATTCCATAATGATGACGTGAAAAGATTGTTTTGAGTGTACCTTATAGTTTAAAGATTTCGTGATTTTTTATACTTCTAGCAGTGATACAATGTAAGTATTTAAAAAGATTTTCATATCATTAAAATTCCACAATATTTTGAAATTTATCGGCGTTATGTGTCATTTCGAGACAAAAATTTGCTACAAATGTATAAGCTTATCTAAACAATTTGTATATTAAATAACACCACTTATCACTGGCGACAAAAAACGGTGTTTGTGCTCCTTTTGAAAAGTTCACCTATAACGTCACAAATTAGCTTAACAAATGAGCTAGAGTGTTACGAAACGTACACAACAGCTTTTATTAAAAGTGAGTCGTCTTTCAAGTATTTTGAACTTTCGACGGTGCTTATAGCTTGATAATTGCCGATGCTTATAAAATAATTACTTGGACTGAATTGAAAGGTTCGTGAAGCAGAACCAAGGTCTTGTTTTGATTGTGCACCTGATTGATCCAAAATATGAAATGTTAAATTGCAGTTCCATGTAGTGGGAAGAAGTGGATCGTTTTCCCCTAGTACTGCTCTAATAAAATTATAGTTAAACTGCCCCCTGCTAGTTCCAACGCCATATAAGTATAATCCAACTTGCATATAATATCCGTTTGCACTCGTTTTAAACGGTGGGCTAATATGTAATTCTTTTTTTCCATTAATCTCATCTTGCTTTTTTTTTGAATAATTGTCAATTCGCCAAACAATTATTCCATTGCTAGACGCAACATACTTGGACAGAAAGGAAATTGGTTCTAGTTTAATCATAATCATAATCCGGTCGTTTTTTACGTATCTGTTTACACCTTGTAACAAATTGATTTCGAGAAAGCGTGAAACATTAAAGAGTGGCAACATCATTTTTTCCATGGAATTCAATCCATAATGTGGATAATCGATTAATTCCAAATTATTTTTTTCTGATGCATTACTTTGGTCTAACAAAATGTATCTTCTTTAATGTAAAAATGGCGGGAAGTCTCCTTGATCATTTAAAGCCTCACTGAACTCAAGTTCAATGCGAACAGATTTCATGTCAGATTCTCTCGTTAGCTTGGGTTTAAATTTTACTCTATCGGAAATATAGACGGATTCTTCAGTCTTGGTGATTCCATTATTCTCCAAAATATTTTTCTTGAACTCATCAATCTTCCAGAGAATAACGATAGGTGGTGTTCCAGTAAAATCATCTGTTAGACGGTAGGCAGCATTAGATCCACTTTATAATCAATACACCGAAATACCTGCTCATTGGATTTGCCATGGCAACAAAACATTCTAGAAATTTGAAGTTTGAATTGTTCTGTCACTCATATTAAATCGCTCTACATTATTATGTGCACGATGTGGTAAAGAGCAGTTTAATTTTCCCTATGCCCATTTAGGAATTATAGAATAATTACTGTAATGAATCACTTTCGGTCATGATAACTCGCCTGACTGTGCTAAATGATCACGGTAGTCGTAGGTTTACTCAACTAGCATTATAAGAATTCAAGTAAATTTATCTTACAAATAAATTATTTACCTTTGCCTAAGTATTCCAATTCTGTAAGTTCCTTCCCAGCCATGATGCTAAATTTCATTTGGAATTCGGCTAGACGTTTTGTTTCCTCGAAATCCACGTGCTGTGTTTCCTGGGTAAAATTAACCGAAATGCATATGTTTAATTGTTTAGTTAATCATACATTATCTTGGCGTAATGAACTACTTACTTCATGTTGTGCTCTAAGTAATTCAGTTGATTGTTCAAATCTTTCCAGAGAATGCTTAAGTTGGATTATTTCTGTTTTATTGAGTTTTGTTGCATCTTTACAACAAAGGTCAGCATCAATGAGCTAAAATAATGCCAATCAATTTTAAATACTTAAAGTATGTTCACAATTTTAAGCATTATGTTAACTGCATTACTTACTTCCTTCAGCATAGCCTCCATGTCATGAAGTGGCCTGTTTTCAGCTTGAACAGATTCCATTGTTTGTTTTAAGTCATTGACTTCATCGGTAAGCTTTTTAGTTGTTGGAAAAAAAACCTTTATTAATGAAAATACTTTTCTATCAACAAATCATACGGTGTTAGTTTTTTTACCTTTTGGATAGCTTCAGCAGTTGGATCTGGCTTGTATACTTTCGGAAGAAGGTTCCTGATTGTAAACTTACATGTATTGGTATGCCTCTGATGCCAGAAAAAATGGACATTATTTGGTATGCATTGTGATCATCAAATCCTGCCCTCATTACAAAATTTCATTTAAGAATGCTGTCAGAGTTAGAAGATATAAATTTTGGGAGAAGGCCAAAGAACGCCGAATACTTTTTATTGCAAATACGTGGTTCACATGGAGTGCAAGCAGGCGGCGCTGCAATCGCTGCAATCGGTAATGACATCTACATACTGTAGTAAAATCCTCAAGATGGCCACTGGTCTCATGTGATGAAATGGCCAATCAGTGTTAAGCGCAATTTCTGAAGAGAGTATGGACTTTAAACAAAGTTTGATAATGTTATCCAGCTTGGAAATCTATGTTGAATTCACTTTTCTTTTTTAATTGCGCTTAACATTGATTAAAGATTTGGTATCAAGATAAACTGTGCCAGAAAACACAATGAGCTTTTCTCTGCAAAGCTCCATTTTCAATTATAACGGTTATAGCGCCGTCTGGAGGTACTCCTGGTGAATCAAATAAATGAATTAAATAACTTTAGTTTTTTTTTCCAAAATTTGGTCCAATATGAGTAAATTGCTAACAGCAGTTATTTGGATTTTTATCTGCTTTGCTTATTCATGCCATAACGTCCATGCTATTCTTACCACTATTCTAGACACTATCTTACCGAGAACTCTTTCAACTCGACTATTTCTTTGCATCCGGTTTTCTTGAATTTACACTCAACCTTCAATGCAAACACCGTACTTTCAAATTCCAAATCTTGCGAATTCTGCTGACAAAAAGTTATTACTTACGAACTCGTATATTTTTCATTTTATTTGACTTGTAAACCGATATCACTTACAGTTTCCACCGTTTTTTCGCATTTGGAACATGGCTTCTTAAATTGTTTGATGTAGCACATATTACAGTAAACGTCTCCACAATTAGCAAGGCGGTGGTTAATAGCCAAATGTTTACAAGAACAGCATTTGTATGCCATTAACTTGAACTGTTTGTCAACGAATTTTAAGTCTTCGACTTGATTTTGCAACCAATTTTTTGTTTCTTCTAGAACCGTAAATAAATATTTTAGGACACGATGCAGCTTTAAGCATGCATTTTATATTAAAATATAGAACAACTTACCAGAAATACATATACTATCATTTGATGCAGCCATTAGAGAAATCGAACAAACTCATCCTCCGAAACTACATGTATTTGTATCCGTGGCAAGAAAAGTCTCGAAACGTTTGACCTTGATATACCGGTAATATTGCTATTGTGATGGCCTGATAGTGCTATCTATATTTAAAAAAAAAATTCAGATACCGGTATCCATGGTGCAGATAATGTTGATCAGAATTCAGAGTTGTGATAGATAAAACTAACAGTAAATCTGTACGTGTGTTTTAAACAGTACAAGGTGATTAAAACTCTTCCCCACGACCATTAAATATTTTTAAAAACGTGGTCAAAAATGATCCGACGATTACAAAACTTGATGATAATTAGGATAAGAACATCCCTTTTCAAATATTAACCAAGAAATTGTCGCTCCATGCATTTTGCACGGAAAGTAACTTTAATTCATTTGGCTCTAAAAGACGTTCACTGAAGAATAAAAATGATTGGGTTTCCAAATATAAGGACGGGCTTCCAAACATAGAAATTCATACAGATAAAAACGACGGGGCAATTTTGCAGAAAATGGACCAAACACCCGTTGAGCTGACCCACCTAATCAGTCCCCATGTACAGTTAATTCTGTACATTTGAAAATGATCTCTGTAATGCATTTGAAACTTTATTTTCATACACGTTAATTTCATTTAAAACAAAGCGACATTCAAATTTTTAAACTTTTACATCTTCTTTATTAACTTTGATCTAATACATGTACATTACACATAAATCCCAGGCATATAATATCTCAATAAGCAAAGCAAAAATTGGTAACGTGTGATAACGAATAACGTCATGTTGAGAAAAATGATTATTGTTATAACACTTGTGCAACAACTTTGATTAAGATCGAGTCGTTTTTGAGGTATTTTAGATTTTCGACTCGGTTTTGGAGTTCAAACTTAAAAAAACCCCTAATCGAATTTTTTGAATCAAAATCCTTTGATTGGTCGTAAATAATGTCTGCTTTTGGATGCGAATCTGATTGATCTAAAATATGGTATGTTAACTTACATTTAAACGATGGGGAGTCACTTTCAAGCATTATTGCTGTTGAAAATATTGAAAGGTACTGTCCTTTAGCATGTTCACTACCATTTAAATATAATCCAACCTGCAGATAATGTCCCTTTTCACTCGTTTTAAATGGTTTGCTTACAAGGCATTCTTTCATTCCATCGACCTCATCTTTCTTCTTTTTTGAATAATTGTCAATTTTCCAAAGAAGAACGCCATTGCTCGATGCGACTTGCTTGGACAACAATGAGATTGGTTCCAATATAATCACAATCAGAATTCGACCATTTTTTAAATATCTGTTTTCCTCTTTTAACAAACTAACAGGGAAAAAGCACGAATAGTGAAAACTTGGTAACATCATTTTCTCGATGGAATTCATTCCAACATGTGGACAATCGACAAATTCTAAATTATTTTTCTTCAGCGCATTACTTTGCTCCAACAAAATATATTTTCTTGAATGAAAAAAAGGCTCGGGTGCTTTTTCTTTATCAATTAAATCTCTGCTGAAATCTAGTTTGATGTGAACAGAATTTTCGCCAGGATCTTTTTCTAGCCATGGTTTGAATTTGATTCCATCGGAAATGCAAAAGAATTCTTGACTTTTAATGAGGCAATTATTGTCCATTTGCTTCTTATTACACCATTTAACTTTCCAGAGCACAACGTTAGATGGCGTTTCCGATAAAGGCCCTGTAATAAAATGGTCAGCATGCAGTAGAGGTTTACAAAGCACTTTCCAAAAGTTGTTATCGTTAATGCTACGAGCGTACATTTCTTATAAAGCAAACAATGGTTTCATTCTAAAGTAAGCTGTCTTTATGGAAAATATTATTTCAAAAAATTTGCATTGACAATTTGCTTGTATTTCTTAAAAATTTAGCTTTTGACCTTTTCCCATACTTCCGGGACACTGCACCATACAAGTAATGAAGCTGAATGGCTTTTTTAAAAAGTATGTAATACGTGTACCGGCACATGTTCAGTAAGATAGCATATATAGGCAACTAATTACGGGATAAGGTCCAAAATTGTTTTCCGACAAGGACATAAGTTTCATAACATTACTAAGCCCAGCGTCATCTATGTGTAGAGCTTAATGCGAAACTGTATACAACATAAGTTGAAGGGGAAATGTATACATACAGTAGTAGCTTACAGTATATTTTGAGCATCATAAATCTAATTAGGGAGCTCATAGAAAAGGGTTTAGCAGCAAGAATCAAACAATTGAAAAAAAAATAATAAAAGTCATACCTTCGTTAAAGTACTTTAATTCGGTAAGTTCAGTGCCATGCACGACGCTAAATTTGATTTGTAAGTCTTCGAGAAATCTTTTTTGCTGTAACCTCATCTTGCGTATTTCCTTGATTTAATAGTTGCATAAAATAGTTAATAATGGAAACCCACTGTATGAACCATGCTTTATTTTTAACTGATAACACCTTACTTCATTTTTCACCCGAAGCAATTCATTTTTTTTTTCACTCTCCTTCAAGGCATCCTTGATTTGCCTTATTTCTATTTTCATTTGCTTATTTATTTGTTGACTACCAAGGTCGGCATCAGTCAACTACAATACAGTACCGGTATAACGCATTTCATTTCAGTGCAAGTTATCAAAGAAGTGTTGATTGTAAAATTTTACTGATGATAAACAGTATAATTATGCTACCATATTTACCTCTTTTAGCATAGCAGCCATATCATGCGTCTGCCTGTTTTCTGCTTGCAAAGATTCCATTGCTTGTTTTAAGTAATTGACTTCATCGGTCAGCTTTAATAGTTGTATAGTATACATGTAATTATTAACTTAAACCCTTTGATTTTATCGAATCAATTTAGTATTTTACCTTTTGAAGGGCTTCAGTAGTTGGATTTCCTTGGTATAATCTTGGCAGAAGGTTCTCCGTTGTAAATTTACATACATTGATGTGCATCTGGTGGCAGAAGAACATTGTTATTACTTGGTATATTGTCATCTTAAATTATAAAATTAAAACAGTAGCACATGTTTTTTCAGTGTTAAATAAGGGTATTTGATAGAATTGCCTATTTAGGCATAATAAAACTATAGGTGTATTTGTTCTTGAATCCAGTTACAATTTCCAAATTAGAAAAGGCAATTGACAAATTTTAGGCCTATGCTATAGTACAATACTGTATATGCAATTTTCGTTCTCCATTTATTCAAAGCGATGTCCTATATTATACTTAAATGACTGCATACTTATTAGAAGTTTATTTAGTAAAGTGAATTGATATCTTGCAACTTTGCTGCCATGAAACGTAATACTGTATCACCCAAATGAACCATTACTAAATTATTATTCATGGCTTAAACGTTTTTGGAACGCGCATTCTTGCAAATGTGAAGTTATTTTTTATTGTAAGATGCTTTTAGCGAAATAATTTGATTAGATTATAGAAGGTGTCGATAAATTACAGTCATTTACAGAAACTCATGCATAGTTGGATAAGATGATTAAATTATGTACATGCTGAGATTTTACTACATTTTGAAATAAATGTTATAATGACTAAATACGGTCATACCAAGAAATCCCTCAATACAATTACTTCTTTGCATCCGCGTGTCTTGTATTTACACTCAACCTTCAAAGCAAACAATGCTTTTTCAAATTCCAAATCTTGTGAATTCTGCGAACAAAAAAAAATTAATTTTTATACACTACATGATTCTGCTCTTGTCCATTGTATTTTACTTAATAACTGCCATCACTTACAGTTTCAACATTTTGTTCGCAATTTGGACAAGTTTTGTTATGATGATCGAGATAGCAATTATTGCAGAAAACGTCCTCACAATTCGCAAAGCGATGATTAATTGCCAAATTTTGGCATGAACAACATTTGAAAGCCGTTAACTTAAAGGGTCTGTCGACAAATTTTAGTTCTTCGACTTGTCCCTGTAAGCAATTTTTTATTTCCTCTGGAACATAATTCTTCAAATTACTTTCGCATCTAGATCCTTATTATAGACAATACGAAATAAACAAAACAACTTACCAGTAATGTCTGAATGTTCTGTATCATCCATTTTAGAAACTCGTGCTTTGAAACCACTTGGAATCCAAAGTTCTGGCGTTTGCTGTATAACTACATATTTTAATCATAAATTGGTATCTCAAGCTTATCGCAACGTAAGGTTTCGAAGATAATGTTTATCAGAAGTTTGGAAGTGGATAATGTTTGCCCCAATAAGTTTCTATCGGTATACTCTGTTTACTGCATATATGGATTTTGTTTATCATTCATTTTCTGTAAAAATACAGCGATAAATTTGGTTGGGAATATATTTTAATTTTAATTTTAAAACTGCTTGCAGGCAATTTAATGATTACAGCCTTTGATTTTTCATTAGCAAATTCTGCAGAACCTATTATTTAGATTCTAAATAGTTTTTGTGTCGAGAAATCTTCCCTTAATTTTCGAAAATATTTGTTTTTTAATATGAGAAAATTCGGGGGTTTGATTCTAAGAGAAGTTAAATTTAATTTTCAAAGTTTTTTAAAAACGAAACCTGCATGCTGTATGCTAGGTTGTCTGATAAAAATAAAAAATAGCGAACGTGCAGTATAAGCTTCATTGCAATGAATAACCAAAAAAATCTTATGTGTTATCTAGGTAGATACTGTAGCATTTTTATTATTAGAAGGTTGTATGCTTTACGATTTTATTGGCACAAACCAGTCGTACGTTATAGTCATCAGAATTATTATCTGTCAGATAATGATATAGGGGTATTTACGAAGATACTTCCGTAATTTGGAGGGTTTCTGTGACAAAGGTTTACAAGGTTGACGAGGGACGACCAGAAAAATTGTCTAAAAGTTTTCCTAATCCAGTGCTTTAGACTGAACTTTTCTAATTGTTCATAATTTTTCAGAATTTTTCATAGCAGCTTTCATAACAAGCTGCTTTTGACCTGTTGACTACTGGGATGCCAGAGCCTCCGAGGCGTGTTTCTTAAGGCCGAAAATTTCACTTTCGAATTTATGAAACCCCTCCCTGAGGTTCTCTTTTCCCCGAAGGCTAAAGCAGCATTATACTTGCATGTAAACGTAGTGATATATCTGACGTAGCAATAAATTGTCTGGTTTTATTGAGGTTGTTTTGCTCACTGGTTGTTATAAGTTTGATCGAAATATTAGCAAAACGAGAAGAAGTGGGTTAATTTTAATCCTTTATACAGTAAAAATCTTGAGCCTTTTTTTGCGAGAAAGTTAAGACGACAACACGTCGTACGTGGTTATTTTGCACACAAAATAACAGATAACAAAAATGTGACGAAACGTTTATTTATTTGTATACTACTACATGCATGGGCGTCAGCAGGATATTTGACAGGGAGGGAAAACTTTTTCCGTAAACCCATGTACATATAAATACTGTATATAATATATGAATTCATATTTTTTGCCCATACCTCCCATGTTAACTTGATTTCCGGGGGGTGAGGTGCAAATGCCCCATTTGCACTAGCCGCGGTGAGCCCTAAAGTTGACGGGAATCGTGTCGGCCATTTTTCAAAAACTCTATATAAAATATCAACTTATTTAAACTTTTACAAACAAAACGTAAATGAAAGTTAAAGAAAAACCTGTTTTAATATGGTACAAAACGTTATGCACCTTAAAGACAATCATGTTTTTCAATAGAGAGCAAGTGTCTTTAAATATTTATTAATTGTTGAACATCTTCTTTCATTTACAACTTGTACATTAAACGAAATAAGAAATACTCAAACAAAAAACAGAATAAAAAATTGATCAGTGGAGCAAAGTTGTCGTTAGGTGGCGCCACTCGATGAGTTGCACTACTTGACAAATTCGAATTATATTACATCAGATATAGTGGAATATTTCAATGATAACATTATTATTCATCAAAACAATTCTTCTTTATTATTGCTGTATTTGACCTCAGGCAATCACTTAGACTGCTGCGTGCCGTTAGAAAAACTCGTTTCCTCATACTGTCTATGCTGAAATAGAGCAGCAGCAGGGTATAATAGTAGATTCTGATGTGTAGCCAATATGAATATTAAATCGTTTAATATTTAATCGTTATGCTGCTAAAGTGTGGTTAAAATGGTAAAAACGGTTATTTTTCTAACAATGTTTATTAAAATTCACTATTCTGAGTAATACTAACGTTAATTAGAAAAACCTTCATTCACGGATTATCAATAAATCTACCGTTTAGTATTGGATTGCAAAAATTAATTGTAAAAAGAAATTATTGCCCTTTATGAAAACAATTCTCAATGTAATGTTAATTTTTACACACGAATTAACTGTACATCTGTTGCAGGATCCCGATTTGGGGTGTAGGACTGGTGATTCCATGATCGCCTAGAGTGAGAAATACATGTAAAGCTTAACTTGTACAAGAGATTTTTAGTAATTGTAAATACCGGGTCTCCGAAAAATACGTGTGGGGTTATGAGATTTAATAACGCAAAAACAATACTTCGTAAACGGTTAATTCATTTTGCATTTGAATTTCCCACTTAAACAATTTGCGTGTATGGAATTTGAGAAAAAACCGCACCTTCTTCAGTTAACCCGCATTTTCATAAAAAGCCGCGCTATTGAGCCATAGAGAAAGCAGTGATGGCGACGGTAAAAGAGAAAGTCTCGTGTGTTTCGGGTTGGGCAGAGGAGAAAATGTTCGACACTGTGCGGCAGAGATGAAAACTTCATGTTAGTTGGTGAGTTGCCTTATCAAATAAAAATGCATTTTCACTTTCACTTATCACTGCTTTCTCCTCTGCCGACCACAAAACACACTAGGCTTTCCCTTGAACAATCGCCAGTACTGCTTTCTCTATGGCGAAAAGTGGGGGGGGGGTATGAAAATGCGCTATTTTACTTAAAAAAGCACGGTTTTTCTCATATTGTATACATGCAAATTATTTAAGTCCGACTTTCAAATGCAAAAAGAATTGACCGTTTACGAAGTATAGCTTTTGCGTTATTAACACTCATAACCTCACCCGTATTTTTCGGAGATCCTGTATAATAGATGCATGAAACATTCTAGGTAACTGTGCTACTGATTACAGTGAAACAAATTGCATTTCTTCTTTTTACACTCCGCAAAATTTAATTTTTGGTCTTTTGCTTGTGATCGTAAGCTTTTTGTAGGGGTTACGATTAACACACTTTTCTTACCTTATCATCCACACTAGCCCTGCAAGAAGAAATATGACAAGGCATGAAAGAATGGCAATGATGATCTCAGCTTGGGCTGAGATCGTTTTCTCGGCCCCTGAAACCTTCACATCAGTTGTTGTGTTGCTATCTAAAACAAAATAATGTTATGAATGTTATGAGTCTCCCACCGGCCTGCTGAAGTTTTGCAACATTTCCAACTACCCCACACAATCATTTAAAAAGATATAGAATTTATCCACAATGTGTTTTGTAACGAATGCTGTAGGTCAATGGACTCTCCAGATAGTGAACTTACCTTCACTTGGCCCATCTGCAGGCACTGGATAAGTTGGCAAAATCTGTGAAAAGTCATTTCCAATTTCTGCAATATTGAAAAATCAGGATTTCAGACGGAATGTTTTCAGGCAAGCGTTTGCCTTCTCTGTCTTAATCATCACATACCTTCTAATACTGAGAGCCAAACCATGTTGGAATTTTGGTCTTTTTGATAACCCTCGTAACTACAGGCCCAACTTCCTGCATCGTGTTGAGTGACATTTACAATGTAAATGCTACAGTCTCCCATTGATTGGTTCGTACTTAGTCTGAACCGGCTTTTTATGGCAACTTCCTGTCCGTTGTGCTTCCAGATACACTGCACTTGGCTGTTGAACTTGCAGGGAAGCCAGACTCTGCCTCCAATAGATGCAGAAGCATTTCTTGGGCTGCCAATAGCAGATGGCGGCTTTACTATATAAAACAATAAAAGCAAACATGCAAAATTAAATTGGAATGAAAATGAAATTGATTTATATTTATTTATATGTAGCTTTTTGTGTGACATTTGCACAGACATTACCTAATTTTAACAGGGTAGTTCTGGAAACAATTTCATTGTGGGAAGATTTTTGGAGGAAATTACATCTCCAAGCGTTAGCATCAATTGCTCTAAAGTTGATAATTCTTATACTACAGTCAGTGGTGTCCTTGTGGTCATCATCAGCATGTAAATAAGCATAGTTGTTGGTTATCTGTACAACATTTTCTCCTCTTCTCCAAACGCATTCAGCCTTAGTGGGCAAATGGCAGAGGATGACCACGGTGTCTCCAACAGTAACGTGTGCCATTTGATCCGTTATGGCAACGACCACTGCCCTCTCTGCAACAGAAATACATGCATGGTTATTTTTTTGGATATATTAATACTTTTTTAATACGAAAATGAACATCGTATTTTCTTGGAGTTCCCAATTTCATTAAATCTGGTGAAAATTGATTTGGGTAATTGATGAGCATGTACTCAGACTGTCTCACCCTCAAGAAGAGTGGCTTGAAATGAAGTAATCGGGTGTCCTGATGAATCCGGTTTAGCCCCACAGCTATAGTGGCCTTTCTCAAAGGACCTATCCATGTTTTTAATGAGTATAGAACAATCTGTTGTGTTAATTCCATTATGAAACTGGTCTAGGAAGATGTAATGGCCGTTGATATCAAGGTGATGTCCATTTAGCTTCCATAAACAATCCCCACGTTCAGGTAATCTACAGGGTAGCATGGCATTCCCAAACGAAGCAGACACCACGTCATTGTTAATGACGTTCTTTATTTCCACTGAAAGATAAAAACACAAATTTGTTTGCAAAATCAGGCGTTCTCCATTTTCAGAGTTCACATGATACTACTGTTAGATAATGTGGACCATCAATAATGCTTTTAATTTGAACACTATCTAAAGTAAAATTCTTTCTAAGCTAGTGTCAGAGGTCTAATGTCTGATAAATACATGTAGGTTCTACTGTACTGACATACCCTTTCTTACTGTATGAAATAAATCATAATGAAACAATAATTAACGGAAAGGCCACCAAATGTGGGGTTTGTGAAATGTTTTGTAAGCAAATTATAACGATGGACCTCTTTTTCTGAAAAAGTAAATCACCATTAATGCATTTTAGAGGAATTTCTTAAGTAATCCTGACGAAATGCAGTATTAATGATGACGAGAACCTCGCAGTAGAATTGTTGTTAAATTTGGACAACAAATGATGCATGTACACGTACTGCATTTTGATAACATTAAATTGAGGGAACGCCATATGTATTTTTGTTATAAATTCTGAATTAAATACATGTAATACATTTTAATGGCTATTATTACTATTTATGCTAATGTTAAACGTTTTGTTTGGGGAGGGGTTGCTGATCGCCCCTCTTGGATCTACCACTGTTAATTTATTACAGATATTCATGTAAATTTCTTTTCCTTACGATTTGGTGCGCACGTTTCATCCTGATCTCCATAATATCTAAAATAAATATGGATTTAATATACACACTACAAAACATTGTTTCCAGTGTTGGCATTGTTTCCCATTGTTTTCAAATTATTGCAAGTCTAGAATATGTTCCTCACCCTTTTGTACAATTGCCGCAATCACGAATCGTTCCATAGCAGTTCTCTGGCACCTTATCATTCCAATCTCTGTTCAAGATCCTGCACTGGAAGCAACCCTACACACATTGAACAAAACAGGTATCTGTGATCACAGGGTTTTTACAATTCAGCTTTATAAAGAGCCTTGTGGCACAATCCTCGAATTTATCTGCATCCATTATGGATCGTTCTAACAGGACTGTTTACATTAATATACAGTGGTGTTGTATAATATACTCACAAAACTGTCCTCGGCTGTGCACAAACTGAACAAAATGGTCAGTAGCAGTGGGCAAATTATTAATGGATGTAAGGTCAGAAACTTAGAAGTGATCCGTGATGTTGGGCGGTAGCCTATTTGAAAACAAAAATTGAATTTCGAAGGAGATGAAAAGCATTGAATGACATATTTTGATCGTCTACAAAAAATGTATGGTTTGTATTATTAGCTCAAGTTTATGGTTACGAAATTCAATACGCCTCAAATGGCCATAGGCATGACCGCAGTTCTGTTAAAGTTCAGAACTGGAGTATCCAAAAGTTTTCTTAACTATAAAGTCCACCAATTAGATTCTCGGCATTTAATTTTAGCTATAACTACGTAGCGAACTACCTTTATTTTGCTTCTTAGGAAACCCTGTTGTGATTATCTTGTCTGAATGTGAATTTTCGATTTTCTTTTTGGTCTTATCCTGTTTTCTTTCCGAAGTTTTATCATTTATCAAGTTGGACTGTTGGAACTGTTGGAAGTCTTTCCGAAGACTTGGTTTAACTTCTCCTTGGTGAATAACCTCGGCCCCGATCATTTTTAAAAACAATGAAATGAGATATAAAATAACGTTACACTTAAAACTTTCTATTCAGAAATGCCTAAGGTAGGGTGCGGCTTTACGAAATGAGTGCAACTTTGAACCAATGAGAAATAAGTCAATAGTGTGACGTCAACGTTTGCATGGTGCACAGGGAACATCAATCCTTGTTGCCCATCTTTATGTGCCAAATATAAATTAACCTTCGTGCAAAATGAACATAAATCATGTGTCTTCTGCACACATTTACATGTACATGTTTAACTAATCCATTTTAGAACTACATATTAATGTGTCCTCGTACACTGTACATCCCGTTCTGTATACTGTAAACTGAAAAAATCCAAATGTTTAAAACTTGGTTTAATGATTAGTTACACGTAATCATGCAATAAAAATTACTATAATGGATAGGAAAAACCGATTATGAAAATTAATACATGTATTAAAACAAACTATAATTGCTATAGCTGTTTGAAAAGCCAGTTTTAAACTTGCTAAATATTTCAATAGATGTCAAGTTCCATAAATTATAAAGTTTGGTAAATTTTGGTTTGGTATCATGCACAGATCCAAAAGTTGTTTATTTAAATTTAACCTTAATGTGTTGTCTAAATTTAGGTTAATTTGTTGATAAATCAATGAAAAGTAAACAACAGAGCTTATACAATAATGATATTAATATTAATCTAATTTATTGAGAGAACGGCTACTATTTAGAAAACACTACAAACGATTTTAGATTAAAGCGTAGTAACACTGGCAACTAAAACTGGCATTAGAATCAAGTAAATAAACAATATACAATCATGTTTTAAAAAAGTCAACAAGTAAATGCAAAAACGCCTGTAACCTGTAAAGCTCATTGCAATTTCAATAGTTTGGCAAAAAAAATTCTGTGGATTTTATGTTCTAAAAACTTGCCATTTTCCAGGGAATTTTTTAAAATTAGCATAAACAAAATTCAAAATTGACACTGACGTTCGATTAAAAGTTCATTAGCAATGGATATTCATTCTTGCTATATTCATTTAATACATTAAAAAACATAATTTAAAATTTACAAATTCAACAGTTTGGCTGATTTTATAAATGACTGTCATTCCAAATTTTGTTAATCAAGATTTTGTGATCGATTCTGAGATTTTTGGCTTTACAGTGACTTTGATAATAAGGCAGTCATTTCGCAAATGCCTTTCATTTTCAATTTCGTTGTAATTAAACTCGCCAATTTTGTGGCTGGTTTTCTTGCTCTCCACACTTTTCTCAAGATGTCGTTTCTGTCCATTCTGCGTCTGGTCAAAAATCTGCAAGATTGTTTTATGAGAGAATTTAGATGAGAGATTCTCATCGAAACTTCCCTTCAAGCATGTCTGGCTAAATTCCACTCCTGTTTCAGTGAAATTTAACCAAATTTGCAGTTTGTATCCACTTTTACTGGTATAAAAATCCAGACTTTGCCATTCGTCACTGACGCCATCCATTTGATCCGTCATTTTCTGACAATACCTCTCAAACTTCCACAACAGAATGCCTTCGTCCAAGAACACGTACTTGTTCAGAATAAAGCAAGGTATCAGAGTGATTTTTATTCTCACTGAATCATTTTTGACGTAAGGAGAATCCTTTTCAAAAAACTTCATTGGGGCAAAATTCTGCAACCCCCACATCTCCATTTCCTTCAGTTGTTTTCTTGTTTCAAAAGCTGTGTCTATGACCCTCCAAACATCGCGTTTGTTTACACGATCTTGAAGATTTACATGCACCCTGTACCATGTATTTTGCTGATTGTCGAGGAATGTCAAAAAAATGCCAAAGCACTTTTCTTTTAAATTGGGTTTTAAATGTACTTGCAATCGCATTTCATACTTGTGGGGTTTGAAGATTTTGCTGGAAATAGTTTGAAGCTCTCCTCTTTTCAAGTCCTTGAGTTTTGAATTTATACTGTAAACTGTCCAAGACTGGGTTACTGAATTTTCTTCCAATATTTGCTGATAATATCGTTCTAATGTATTTTGCACCTGCGAGATAAATAAAGATCATTTAAAAACAGGAACAAATGTTAGTTATTACACATTAAAATATGTGTCATTTACAGTAAATTTAATACTTAAGGCGTACCGCAAATGGTTATCAATTCAATCTTAACTGAAACGGTCATGCTTTAATTAAATTTTTAAATGCATGTCCATCTACTACAGTATGTTTAAAAACTCTTTCCAAATTTGCATGAGCAATAGTGACCTCACCTTCAATTCCACATCCAAGTGTTGCATAGACACATTATCTGAAACGAAAGTTGTGGAATTTATAAACTGTGTTGATGCAGCTATTTTGGACATAGTGTAAATGTTGATAACGCTTTGGAAACACTGGCAATATGAGATTTAGTGGAAAATTGGCAAATTTTCCGTCAAAATTTGACTATTGGTCGTTTATTTTGACATTTTTATAAGAATTACGACAAAGTTTGAATAAATTGGAAATAATAAGGAAATAGTGATATCTGAGAATAATTTTAGAAAAAAACAAAAACTTTAATATCTTCAATAAATGATTATTTTTAGGATATATTGAAGTAAATTGTGACTCTGGATTTTTTCAGTTCTTAGCATCGTGAACGAAGTTTCTAAAAACAGTGAAAACGGCAGAGAAATTTCCATCGATTTTCTGGAAAGGTTTAAGAGCTCGTAAACGAGCTTTTTGTGGAAAAAAACAAAATCGTTGCTAAATACATCCGGTTTTTGGCTGTTTGCACTCGTATTCGACCATATTTTCGTGATTTTCCTAAAACAATTTTAAAAAGCTTCGAAAACTAATAGATTGTGGTAAAATACTAAGAGTATAATGAAAAATCAATGAAATTACCAAACTTGAATTCCTTAACTGAAAAATGTTAGAACAATTCCATTATGCTGAGGTACATCTTAGAAATACCGTAAAATTAAAGCAGTGTTGTTTTAGAAAAAACAACTTGCATTACATTTTGAATATATTTAAAAATTGGGAAGCTTATTGAACTATTTGAAGGACTACTAATATAATTATTGTTGATTTGCTGTTACCATCATTAATTTTCTTCATTTGGTCATCAGATGTCGATCCATTCATTTGATGGACAAGGATTGTCAGATTCTGTTCAGATTTCTCCATCATTGCGCTGATTTTCGTTACATTTTCTTGCAATTTTGCAAATACTTCAGATATTATTTCACTTGATTTCTGATCTATTCTTTCGTTTAAGTTCTTTTCGAGTTGCCATATTGTCGTCATCCAATCTTTGTCCGGCTTCATATGCGAAAACAAGCAATAGTGTTACAATAGCATTACTCTGTACATTAATTTCATATACAGTAGTTCCCTCCACAAACAGAATTCGGTTAAAAACCTTGTAAAACACAGATTAAGGCATGTCGTTGTCATGTAAATTCGTAAGATTTTGTCATTATGACATATATAATGTCATCATAATAATGCCATTATGACAAATAAAATAAGCTCTTTGCATTACAAGAAAGTGATAATTTAGAAATCATGAGAGAATCTTGTTTAAAAGTATTTTGCATTAAGCTTTCATGTTGTATTTCCATAAGGTTTTAATGGTAAATGAAGTAGAAAACATATTTTGAATTAACTCCCATTAATATTAAGAAAATCCTGATTTATACACACATTATATAGTCGAGGTAAAAGTTTGTCTTTAGTAAAGCTACATCTTTTCTTGTGAACCTAAAAGGAAATCAAAAATGTATCAATATATTTCGTTATTTATAAAACAATCATCTATTAATTAATACAAAAATGTACCAAAATGTCTGCTAGAGAAACCGTCGTCATGCAACCATATTTATGATTAACACAAAAAACTTTCAGTTGCTTTAAGCTTTGCTCGAACGATTCATCTTCCAGTGCCTAACATAAGATAAACAAATTAAAAACATTTTCATATTAATATCATACGGGGTAATATTCTTATGGGTTAAGGTTGATACTATCTGGACTAATTCCATATAGCAAACACATTTATTACACTGAATAGACGTTCTACATTTATTAGTTTCCAACAGTGCACATGGATTCTCAAAAATATTTTTGTAACATAAGGCAACAAACTGTTGTTTAAATTAAAGATATTGGAGATAAATGCAATGGCCTCAATATATTGTTAATGCATAAAGATAGTTACTTTCTGATAACGTGTTTTCAAAAGAAAAGAGCTTATCATGATTGAAATAATTTATACCAATATTCTTCAATTTATCCATTGTTTGACTTTATTTTTGGCATTTTCACTCCAATTCACAATTATACCTATAAAAGGTACATTTATTATTATTAAGAGCAGGGTTATTTGAAGTTTCTCTCAGTATCTATGGTTTCCCAAGGTAAAAAGGGGTAAAAAACTTGAATAAATCGACTTTCCAATTTAGACCGCTCTAGATACATGTACATGTATATTTATTTGGTCATACAGACACTAGCAAATCACTAAAACTTTTATCAATAAACACCCTGCGATTTTATTACTCACCAAAACAGACTTATGTGAACAGCGACTAATTGGGCACGGATTGTTGCGAATTTGAACGTAACATGACCTACAGAAAAGATGTTCACAATCAGCCCTATAGTGGTACACTGCTATATTTCTGCACAAGTCACACTGGTGCTTTTTAGCTTCAACGTCATTAACGAATGTTAGTTCTGGTAGGAGAACTTCAAGCTCTGGCTTCTGGTCAGCTGAAAGTGAGCAATAATTAGACTAATGATTAATACCATATTTTAAGAAATATGGCGATGCAAGGTCTAGAAACAAAGGTTACACTTACCAAAGTGATCCATGGTTTCTTGAAAATCAACGAAAAAATATTGTTATCGGTATAACGCCTAAATGTACCATGATTCCTTCGGATAACGTTAATCCTACAACGACATACAACAAATACCACAGATAAGATAACAAGGTTATTTTCGAAATTACCTGCAACAATTCTACTTCTATAAATGCATTTTTTTGCAGAAGTTGTTATACTTTTTCGTCATTTCTTGAGCTGCCCACATTTGTACAGTTGTAGCCCATGTCAAACTGTTATAAGGGGCTTTCCATATAAGACATCCAACAAAAATTCGGGTTGGACAACCAACATCAATCCCCAGTTATAAATGGTATTCTTTTTTAGCATACAGTAAAGGGGGTAGAGAAAATAGTTAAAAACGTTTATTATATATGCATATTGTATTATTGATTTATTAATATTGGAATGGAAAGCCATCTACCATCACAAGGCCCGATTTTTACCAGGCTATGGAATGGCTCGCCAATGGATAAGCAAACATTTCATACGAAAGTTTGTGACTAAAATGAGTGGGACATACATTCGCAGAAATGTTATAAAACCGCTAATTATTAGTTACGGCAGTATTTTAAATTTATTTACATTGAGATATAAAGTTTTGAAGCAATTGCTAACATAAAAGCCAATTATGCTTAACTTAATTTGCCATATGTCATGCAGTAACCATTATAATTTGAAACAATTTATAGCTTCTTTTATATTGCTATTTAGACTAAGTGAGCAGTATACATGTATATCATACAGCTTATAGGAGTAAACAACTATTATTGTCAATTTGGATGAAACTAAATCTTGAGTTTATAATGTTGATAATTGAAAAATGATTGAGAAGAAATTATTCTTATTTGGAATTTAAAATTTAATGTATAACGATCTGTGATTTGACTAATATCACGAGGTGATTATTGGCAGAAAATGTGTCTTAATGGATAAATATTTGATACATTAATATCATCTTTAATTTCACCATCAGATAAAAAATGTATTAATTTCCTACCGAGATATTAACATTAGCTATTTGCTATCTGATTTTCATTCGAGATGCTTCATGCGTAGTTTATTTGAATAGAAAATTTTAACTTACTAAAAATGTAATTCACTTTGCATCTTCGTACAGATTTTAATCAGATCATAATCTGATTTGTAAACATACATGTATTTTATCGTTTTGTGAGACAGCTGTAATTGTCCTGGTCGGGTGTCGAAACTTAATTGGGTTTCTATTGAGTTTTAAATAAATGCATGCAAATTTATTTAATATCAGTACATCAGTGTTCCTATTTGATTTACTAAATGACAAAATTCCATTTTTCTGTTGGATATGAGGCCTTCAAACTCACCATTTTTCATTTTTTAAAACCATTCTGATTATAAATAATTTTGGGAAATCTTAGCCCTTGTTTGAAACATTCGAACAAAAAACATATGGATAACTTTAAATAATTAATAAGCAAATACAACAAAGAATTTCTGGAAATCACTTCAAGTTCAAATTCGTTAACAAGCTTTCACATTTATTTGTACAAATAATATATTTTGGAAGTAATACAATAGCATGTGAACTGGAAGAACCAACAATTAATTATTTTTCAAACAATTATTTTGCTCGTTTCTGATTCTTCTTCATCTCCTTCTTCCTCCGTCTGATCACGTAGTGTCTGAGTTTGATCACTTCCTACGAAAATAGAGGAAGGTTATAAATGGGAACAATGCCAAAACAATATGTATTTTTGGTGAGCAGTGATATTAAGAAAAAAACGATAAGTCGTCAACTTCTCGTGACTACAACACGTAACAGTCTTAAATCAAAAACATGTGATGCCAATGGATCAGCCCATGATTAACTTACCTTTACAGCAGCATTGAGCTGCTTTCTTAAAAATCCATACAACACTGGCGACGCACCCTGCACACAGTAATATCAATATCATGGTTTCGTCAACAAATCTCGATGTTGGGCATAGCAGCAATTAATTATTTAAATAATTAATAATTATTGTTACAGAAAAAATGTGAAATTGAAATAGGCATAGGTGCTTTGCTGCACGATGCCATCGTGAAATACATCGCCAGAATAATATATTGCTCCTGTTGTTATGTTCTATGACCTTTTGGATATTTGCTGTTAGTTGGTTGACCTCATTGATAACGTCGTGTGAAATGTATTCTTTTGGTTTAGTACACAATTGAAGAAGAGAAGTCACCTGCATGTACTTTTCGTCGAAACCTAAATTGCATGACACATTCATTATAATTCATTGCAATTTGAATTCGGTAGCTATTGTGGGCGGGCGTTTTGAAAAAATCGAACTTATTAAATTGGATAAAATTCAGTTACAAGGGCTAACAGCAATAACGAGACAGGCCTATGAATTAAACCTGCCTAAACTATGCCAATGGAA
>JAQGAF010001785.1:0-27585 GCA_034687865.1 Kryphioiulus occultus
AGATGTCATGTATACAATTTTTTCAATTTTTTAACATGGCAGGGGTGGGAGGGGAACTTCCCGTTAATAGTAAAAGACGGGAACAAATTGCAATGCTGCCAATAAACGATGTGGTGGTAAACATGAAATCGATTTGTAATAGCTTTGAATCTTCGCCAAAAATAATCCATAGCACGCATAGTAGTTCTTCCTATCGATAAATGCTACGACACATTGTTTTCTGTGGGAGCCCTTCAAGATTGGTGTTGGGTGCAAGCTGATCCTTAGCGTAAACCGGCAATGTTTTCACATGACACACATTTGCATGTTTGGTGAAAAATTCATCAATTAAACAAGCTCTCGCTGTATATGATTGCTGGTTTTTCCTTATTCATCACCGACAATGCTGGAGGAGGAATGGCGAGATTGGAGATACGGGCGAACCTACGCTTTTTCCATAATTAAAATGCAGAAAGCGAAATCAGTTTTACTTTCGCCATGGGTCAGCATCTTTTATTAATGGAAAATTCAGCAATGGCACCCTAAACAACCGAAAGCAGTTTCTGGTTGATAAGTTGCGAGAATGAGGAAGTGTTATCCAGGGTCATGCCGAAGGGCTACTAGTTTTTTCGTTCCTGTCAGCTGGTCAGCCTCAAATTATATGGCAGCTTGTAGACCTTCCAGACAGTCTCGATCATAACGGCATTGGAGAACAGAGCAAAAACTCGAAAGTAAATTTAGAACGACCAGTATTGTTTTGAAATACTTCGGACGTACCTCCGAGATAATGCTAACCGCTATCTTAATGGAGTAGAAGTGGAAAACTAGAGCAATCAACGCCATTTTTTACCTGATTTTGTCTTAAGAGGCTAGTTTAAACATGCCGTAGTTGCAAAATTGGTATAAATAATGTTGCCGTATAAAAATGGCTATTAAAGTTGCCTCTATTTTGATTTGTAAAATGTAGTGTTTCATTGCTTAAAGCCTCGACATTTACAAATTGTGTTGAACTTATAGGTTGCCGATGGAGCTCTGCGGTGTTTTGCTTCTTTGGCGGACCGTTTTACTCGTCGTGGAGTTGACCCAGCACCACTTGCCGAACACGGGTTGGTTTTCGAGCTCCTTGCACGGCTCTACAATGCAGCCATTCCCTCGAACACTCCTTCGGTCAGCGGAACTCCAGGTGGCCCAGCCACAAACGCCCCGGAGACAAAGTCCTCACCCAGCGTTTCCACTATCATCAGCTTACTCTCAACACTGTGCAGAGGATCTCCTACCATCACCCACGTGAGTTATTCCGGTCAATCAAAACGACCTCAACCACTTGCTTGCAAAAAAATCGACTCGCCTGCATGAATCTAATAAAAATATTTTTCTCAGAAACCAAATGTCAGATTTAAAATCGGAAAAATGTGTTTTGTAGACAATTTATTCCTCTTTAAAATTCGCCTAATTTACGTAAAATTTGCGCCCAAATTTGCATTATTTATGACATGTGCATTCTTGTACCCCCGTGGCTATAAAAGTGTTTCTGAAGACAAGTCAGAGCTGAATGAACACACATCCAGACATATTGTTAATTAATGGTTTCTCGATAAAATGTCCACTACACCAGAAGTAGCCGCACAAGTCCAGGCTATTCTCTAGAGAAACTCATCAGAAATCCTTTTCACCCTAGGCGAATTATAAAGAGGAATAGATTGTCTGCAAAACACATTTTTCCGATTTTAAATCCGACATTTGGTTTCTGAGAAAAACACATTTTTACTCGATTCTTGCAGGTGAGTCGATCTTTTCCCCCGCAAATCTGAAAATCTTGAAGTCTTACTTAACCCGCAGAGATGATATTTGTACCCAAATCTATTAAAAAATTTCAATCATTTCACGTGATTCATGTTTGAATGAAGGAGGTGACAAGCCAAAGACTTAGCAGCACCCCACCATTTGAACAGTAGTTGATGAGCTGTGTTTTTCCACAAATATGCTGGGTTTGAACCCTAGTGAAATGGTCGGCCTGCAGTATGTCTACCAGTCATGGAAAGTCTTGAAATTTTCATCAGGGTTAGACAACTAATGCCTTTGACAGGTTGTCTACCGGTCATGGAAAAGTCATGAAATTGCCATGAAATTTACAACAGGATCATGGAATTTCTTTTCATTGAGTTACAAAATAAAAAATTGGTTTTTAATCCTTCACTTTTCTCCTATTTCTGTGGAAAAAAAATTGCCTATGGCGGTTTTTTTTTTTTTGACCAAATATCATGTCGCCACTGTGGTAGATAATGTTTCTGAAAGTCGATATTTAGTCATGACAATATTTGAACGGCCCCATAAACTAATAGGCATGTGCATTTTTTTGAAGTCGTGGAATTTGCAATACCAAAGCCAGTAGACACCCTGTTTGATTGATTCACAGAATAAAAATGTTGGTTAAAATTCATTTGTCATCCAGTTTGCCAAAAAAAATGCAGTATGCGAAATTTTTTGGGAAACTGGATGACAAGTGATGTCATCACTCTGGTAGAGAATGTTTCTGAAAATCGCTATTTAGTGATGACTTAAAACTTGAACAGCCCCATATTCTGATATGCAGTTAGCATTTTTTAAAGTCATGGAATTTGCAATATCAAATTGATTGTTTACTGATTTTATCAAGATCTCGAAATGTACACATTAATTAACAGCTAAGTGCCAAAACATGACTGTGGCAAACTGGAAACTAAACGTCGTTTTTATTTTCATAGGATCTTTTACGTTCCGAGCTTCCGAATGCTATTGAAAGTGCCTTGCTGGGTGATGAAAGGTAATCAGATTGTTCTCTGCGCCTTTACAGTGCATCCGTTTTCACGGATGTTACAAGTTTCTGTTAAATTAACAGCTCGATCAATTTTAATGTTTAGGTGCGTACTAGATACCATGCGGCTAGTAGATCTGCTTCTAGTTCTGCTCTTCGAAGGCAGAAAGTCTTTACCAAAATCAGGGATTACTTCAAGTACAAGCCTGCGAACCGGCTTACGGCGCTCCGATAGCTCCGGGGAAAGGACGCATCGTCAACTTATAGACTGTATACGAAGCAAGGACACAGATGCTCTGATTGATGCAATCGACACAGGAGGTAACATTTTCCCCCGGAGCATTTGATCACTCCCAACTCTTGCTGAAACACTAAGTTTAAAGTCTTATTTGCAGGCATTGAAGTCAATTTCATGGATGATGTTGGGCAGACTCTTCTTAATTGGGCTTCTGCATTTGGAACTCAGGAAATGGTACGATCCAACTTAAATTAATACAGATTCAGAGTTGTGGCAAAATCACTATGTTTACATACAAAAATAAACCGCCCTTCCAAGAATTAGCTACTATGAAGTCCGTATAATGGCCAGTGCACCACTACATTTACATGCACCATTTAAATGCATTTTTGCCATAATTAAAAATTAAATTCGTGTATGTAAACGTGTTGTACTCTAGTGAAGTGCAATTTAGAATCTTGTCCTGAGATCGGGCAAGGGGGTTGTTTTAGAAAAAGCAATTCTGCGAAACAACTTCGTTCAAGTGTACTTGTGTGTGGATGCTTAATCACGCTTCACTAAAACGCACTTCTGAGAATTAGCTTCTATGAAGTCTGTTCGTGTTGATACGATGGCCAGTAAAGTCTGGCACCAGGTGGCGAATAATGTTAAACATCCTGAATCCTCTGCTTCGAAATAAAAATTGCAGTGCTGTTAAGGGCGTGGCCTAGCTGACTTTGCTAAAACCCGATGGCCTAATGCACGTGCTGGACTTCTGTGAAGTGCGATTAAGCATCCACACGCAATACAATGGACTGAAATTGTTTCACATAATTGCTTTCTCTGAAGCTAGACCCCCTTGCCCGATCTCAGGACAAGATTCTAAATTGCACTTCACACGAGTACAACGCGTTTACACACATCGATTTAATTTTTAATTACGGCTAAATTGCATTTAAACGGTGTATGTAAACATAGTGAATATGTTCTTAATATGTGCTCGATTAATAGGTCGAGTTTTTATGTGATCGCGGAGCCGACGTTAACAAAGGGCAGCGCTCGTCATCTCTGCATTATGCCGCTTGCTTTGGTCGACCAGCCATCGCAAAGGTCCTTCTACGACACGGCGCTAATCCTGACCTAAGAGATGAGGATGGCAAGACACCGTTGGATAAGGCTCGGGAGCGTAACGATGAGGGTCATCGGGAGGTGGCGGCTATCCTTCAGTCCCCAGGGGAATGGATGTTGCCAGTGGACACAAAAGACAAAAAGGACACTGAGCAAAAGGAAAATGATGATGGGGAGCCCAAAGGTGATCCTGAAATGGCCCCAGTGTACCTTCGAAGACTCCTTCCTGTGTTCTGCCAAACCTACCACAGCACCATGATTCACTCGGTGAGAAAGGCCAGCCTCAGTCTGATTCGCAAAATGGTTCATTACATCCAGCCGTCACTTTTGGTACACGTGTGCAACCCGGAAGAAGGAGGATCACCGTTTGCAAGCATGCTCGTCGAAGTTGTCGCTATAGTGCTGGATAACGAGGCAAGTACCTGAACGAAGTTACGATTAACTTTTTTTAACAATGAAATCAGTTACAAGCGTTGCTATTGCAGGATGATGAGGATGGACATCTGATTGCACTGCAAGTGATTCAGGATTTGATGGTCAAAGCCCGTGATACCTTCTTGGACCATTTTGCCCGCCTGGGTGTTTTCAGCAAAGTACACGCTTTGGCTGGGCCACCTGAGGTGGAAGAAGAGGACATCAAAAGCCACGAGGAGGGGGTAAATAATGCGATTTCATATTAATTTACTCTGATTTGTTTTTCTGCGATTGTGGTGCTTGGACACTGACATGGTTATCCCACTTTCTGGGATTTCAGGGAATGCCAGTGAAGTGAAAAATTGTCAGGGAGTGCGTGAAAATGGCAGGCAATGCCAGGGAAATTGTTTGTTAATTGTTTTTAAGTGTTTAAGTGCAGCTCAATTAGCTAATAGATTCTGGACATAGCTACATCACATGGGTAGGAGGGTTGGCCGGACATCAAAACTGGCCGAGTTTTTGAGAAATTTACTGGACTTTTCAAACAAATGTGATCTAACCTGGGCAATTCCATCATTTGTGATACTGCTATGTTCATACTGTCAGGGAAAGTCAGGGAAATCCATAATGTCTGGAAATTTGTTGGAGCACAGCTATTATGATTGGTAAAAGCATAAAAAAGCTGTATTTATGTTCTCCTTTTTCTAAAAATTTCGCATACAGCGTGTTCATTATCATTAATTTTTCTTATAAAATATTCAGCTTAAATGGTGTGTCTGTCATCATGAAGATTTTTTTAATATATCAAAGAATAAAAAAAAATTCACTTCTCTATTAATTATTAAAATTCATTTGTGATTTAGATAAGCTAAAATTTTGGCCTTTGACATGTTAAGGTTTGATTCAGGGCTTGAAAATTAATACTTCATATTATCGTGGTCTAATGTTTTGTGAAATTTCCTGTAAAATGTCGGGGAATGTCAGGGAAATCGACTTGAGAATGTGAGTGAGAACCCTTACCTTACTAAGATTCATTTCTACAATGGTTTGCAATATAAATTAACGCTTCCTGTTGCATTTCGATTTTCAGAACGATGAAGTGATGACCGATGATGCCAAAGAACTCCTTCCTGGTCGCCCATACCATTGGCGGGATTGGTGCATTGCTCGGGGACGTGATTGCCTGTATATTTGGAGCGATGCGGCTGCGCTGGAATTATCGAACGGCAGCAATGGGTGGTTCCGGTTCATTCTGGACGGGAAGCTGGCGACTATGTACTCAAGTGGAAGTCCAGAAGGTGGCACTGACAGTTCAGGTGAGCTATTCGCTCTCTGAACTTCTCGTAGTGTCTAAATAAGCAAATTGCCGATTTTTTTAACCGTGATTTTGCTTTTCGCAGAAAACAGAGGCGAGTTTCTCGAGAAGCTTCAACGAGCTAGAAGTCAGGTCAAGCCTGGCACGACGAGTCAACCCATTTTATCATCTCCTGTTCCAACCCGCTTGGTCATCGGCAACTGGTCCCTCACTTGCAAAAAGGAAGGCGAGATCTGCATTTATAACTCCGACGGACAACAAGTGAGTTTTACTCCTCGGCTTTCTGCGAATGCATGTAGTTCGCGGAAGCTCTGATACTTTATTTTCCTAATAGCAAGCAACAATCCTGCGAGAAGACTTGCCAGGATTCATTTTCGAATCCAATAGAGGAACTAAGCACTCTTTCACGGCGGAAACGTCACTCGGGCCGGAATTTGCCGCAGTTTGGAGTGGCAAGAGAGGCAAACGGTTCCGTTCGAAAGTAGAAGCAATGAAGCAGAAGGTATTTGAGCATTTTGCATATGCCCATATTATAGTTCCCAAAACACGAGACTTTTCAGTTTACGGGAATGATTTTGCCGAGATGCCCATTGGCCTGATGGTAGGTTGAGTCTAGAATTGCAAAATTGCTGTGGAATTAGAGAATGTTTGGAACTTAAACTTTGCAGCAACCGCACCTATTTGGTTTACTGCGTTTGAGGTGTCCTGGTACCAGTTTGAATATTTTTCAAAGGCTCCTCTGTATTGACTTCTTCATTCTTTTGTAGGTGAAAATTCAAGGCCGGGAGATTTACGATCAGTATTTTAAAGCCGCGCAAGCACAGCCTCGTGGTGTTGTGGCCAAACTGTGCTATATTGTGGCTCAGGTAGAAAGGGCTTGCCAAAAGCAAGTCAGTAATAAAGAGGTATGTGTGTCTTTAATTTAGTGTAATACAGGGTTCATGCTGTCAGGGAAATGTGGGCATTTTGACCATTGCGTTAGGTGGAAGTCAGGGTAATTCATAATATCTGGAAGTTTGTTGTGGCACAACTATTTTGATTGTTATAAGTATCTCATGAAAAGCATTAGAAAAGCTGTATTTGTGTACTACTTTTTTAAAAATTCCGACATTATGAAGAATCTTTTAATATTTCAAAGAAGTCGTCCTCAAAAATGCAGTGTTTGATATTTCTTGTAATTTCTCAAAAAATTTCGCCTATGGCCGTCTCTTGATTATTATTTCTTCTTACAAAATTATGGGCTAATTACATCTTTTCGTGATCAGATCTACATGTATATTTTTAAAATGTTCGCCATATAGTATATTTGCTTGGATCAAATCTGTAAAAACTGTTTCTTGAAATTGTCTAAAAATTTTCCAAGTGTCTGGAAAACCTGGAAAAGCAAGGGTAATTCAATTGAAGATTTGGCTAGTCATCCTGACAGAAAAATACAAAAAAATATAGTTATTTGAGATGTTGCAAATTGTTATTTTAAATTACGTGTGACATTTTTTTTATATGTCTGGGAATTAATCAGATTTGGTCAGGGAAATTAATCCGATTTGGTCAGGGAAAGTCTGGGAAATTGCGTAGCAAATTTTGGCATGAACCATGGAATATCAGTATGGTGACCATTAAGCAACTGTTTCAACATCTGATATATTGCTTCCTTTAGGATGAAAATGAATGGAAGGACATTCTAAGAGCAGCACTGGAAGAGTTGACAACACTTCTCAGAGACGAACGAACCATGTCTTCCTACGAGGTGCACAGTAGCGGCCTCGTTCAGGTCTTACTAAAGCTTCTGGGCCACAGCGTAAGTTTTTTCCTTTTTCGAAATTTGCGTGCCAAATAACATCAACGACACCGTTGATGCAATGTTCTATTGGATTTGCAGAGCTACGAAGAGGGAGTCAGAAGTCAGAATAAAAAGAACAAGTTGCTCCAGCAGAGGGTGCACGTTTTCAAAGCCTGTTTCAAGAAGCGAGGCGCTCTAGAAAAGTAAACCAATATCATTTTTTAACCGTGTGTGTTGGACATTTGGTGCTTATGTTCTAAACGTTCCCTTTTTGCAGCGCCATTGTCCCTTCTGTTGCTCTAGTCAGGAAACTTGTATCAGTCCTCGAATCCATAGAGAAGCTTCCAGTTTACTTGTATGATACTCCAGGCTCAGGGTATGGTTTGCAGGTAAGATTATTCGTATTTGGCTTGATTTCACAACGGATTATATTCGAAAGCAGTTGAAAATGTTGCTTGAATTTGCTCCAGATCCTGACTCGAAGATTAAGGTTTCGATTGGAACGTGCCTCAGGGGAGAGTTCGTTAATCGACAGGAGTGGTCGCAGTCTCAAGATGGAACCGCTCACAACTGTCGGATCTCTGGAACGATACTTACTCAAAATGGTACTCGACTGTCTTTTGTTTACATTTTATGATCGTTTTGCTCGATTACTGACAGTATTGATGTTTGCCTTTAGGTTGCTAAGCAATGGTACGACTATGATCGAAGTACTTTTGCTTATGTGAAAAAATTAAAAGAAGGGCAAACGATAACTTTCAAGCACCAACGTGATTTTGATGAAAACGGAATCGTATACTGGATTGGAACTAATGCTAGGCAAGCAGAAAGGTGCTTCTGTTGTCTTAAACGTTTTGGAACAGTGGGTCATGCCGATTTCTAAGTTTCAATGTTTGCTTATTTTAGAACTTCGTACGAGTGGATCAATCCAGCCCAATACGGCCTGGTTGTAGTGACCTCCTCTGAAGGTCGGAATTTACCTTACGGTCGTCTGGAAGACATCTTGAGCCGTGATTCTTCTGCTTTAAATTGCCACACCAATGATGACAAGTAAGCTGTCGCCTTCATCCTTTATTTTACATACAAAGCTGATTTTTCTTTAGTGGTAACTTTAATAGATATACCACCTCAAAAGCTGAAACTACTTTGCAATTTACTATAATGTACACTTAAATCTGCATTTCTTCTAAACTCGTAAATCTATGAATACAGTAGGAGTTTTAGGATGGAAAATGTTAAAGCATTTGATTTGCTTATCAGGCGGGCTTGGTTTGCCATTGATCTCGGTCTTTGGGTCATCCCGAACTGCTATACTTTACGTCACGCAAGAGGTTACGGTCGCTCTGCCCTGCGCAACTGGCTCTTCCAGATGTCCAAAGATGGGGTCAATTGGGTCACCTTGTATAATCACGTGGACGACACCTCTCTCAATGAACCAGGGTAAGTTTTTTCTTACGTGTCTTGATTGGAAATCACATCAAGCCAGTGCACATGTTAACTTTTGGAGCTCTTTGTACAGTTCCACCTCGTCTTGGCCCATTGAGTCTCCTCAAGACGAAACTCAAGGTTGGAGGCACGTCAGACTGCAGCAGACGGGGAAAAATGCGAGCGGACAGACTCACTACCTTTCACTCTCAGGTTTTGAAATTTATGGTGTGGTTACTGGCGTTTGCGAGGACTTGGGTAAGTTTACATATGACTCCTTGCATATGTGTCATATGTCTAATTTTCCTTGCCACCCATGCAAAATGGGTCGTAATCTACTTCATTCATATTTATGCAACCTAATTATTTCCGCAATTTTTTAAATAATAAAATCACGATAAGCATAATAATAGGCCAATAGAGACAACTCTAAATTCAAGGTTCGTACCCACCTGGAAAGTCGGGGAAGGTTATGGAAGAGAAAAATTGTCATGGAAAGTCAGGGAAATTTATTATAGAAATACTGGCCTGAGCTGCATTTGAGGGTTGGGGAATTTATGACTTGCCCATTTGACGAAGATGCAATTGCACAAGAGTTAATGGACCAGCAAAAAAAAGGAACAACGTTTAAATTGAGCATACTAAAAATGGAATTGTCCAGACATTTGTACAGCTGCAACAATGTATTAGTAGGCAATGATTTTCAACATTTTTGAAGCCGGCAAAATATATTTTAATGTCAGAGAAATGACATGGGTTTGTCAGGGAAAGTCAGGGAAATTAATTTGAGAATTTGGGTATGAACCATGTCAATTTCGCACTTCACTCTTACCTGTATTCAGGGATATCGTTATTTTATTACTTTAAAAAAACCGGTGGAAATAACGAGGTGAAATTAGTGATTTTAGTAAGTTGTTAAATTGGGAAGATCCAAATAAGTTTGTTGCACAACTGGTCAGTCATGTGGCTAAAGGAATCATCGCTTTAATGTTGACTGAGATGCTGCACATATTGTGAATTATAACTTGTTAACAAATGTGCGGAGCTATCTCCATTTCCACAATGCATGACAAAATCCCAATTACGCACAGGAAAAGCTGCCAAAGAAGCTGAGGCCAACTTACGCAAACAGCGTCGCATCATGCGCACCCAGGTGCTCAAACACATGATGGTTGGGGCCCGTGTCGTCCGAGGCATTGACTGGAAATGGAGGGACCAAGATGGCAACTCCCCAGGGGAAGGAACGGTGACGGGAGAGCTGCATAACGGTATGGAGGACGAGCATGCATGGCCACCACTGCAGTTGTAAGTAGATGGAAATTCCAGGCGGGAATTAATGAATAAATGAACTGAATTTTAAGGTTGGATCGATGTGACATGGGATCATGGGGGATCCAATTCCTATAGAATGGGAGCTGAAGGGAAATACGACCTAAAGCTGGCACCGGGCTTCGATGCTGAAGCCCACGCTGCCGCTCTCAACAACGTCAGCTCAACAGCCTCGCCCTCTACATCGTCGGTGCCGCAGAAAATCGGCGGTCGATCTATCCGCACCATTGCTGCTGAAAGCATATCTCCCAAAGGAAACGTCACCAGTGTGTTGACTAGTCGCAAGAGCAGTTCGACCCCGAGCTTGCCAGAAGCCACTGATGGCAAATCAAAAGTTTCGGTTGCTAGTACCGAACAGGCGGCATCTGCGGACAACATAGTTGCCAAGGCCAGTAGTTTAAAATTATCTTTACTTTTTTCATGTCCTTTTTCTTTATTTAGAAGACTTTTTTTTTCATGTTTTAATGATGTGGTGGGGTACTCAAGCAAAAGCAGTTGATTTGGTTTTGCTTTACTCGTTGTTATTGTCTGGGTGATTTTTGTATTGCTGATATGCCAGCAATAGCATGGTGACTACCAATCTGGAAAACTCGGGGAATTTTGAATTGAAACCTGGAATTTTTCAGTATCAGAATTGTATTTTGTGTTTGTTCTTTATAACTCTGAGAAATCTGCATAATGATTGGCCTGATTATCAATTCATCTATTCTCTTAAAATTCGTTATTCAGCTAAGTTATTTTTTAATTTTGCCTGTGGCTATCCTAAACCATTAACAGTGATTTAGTTAAAAAATAAAATTGCAGTCAATGTTCCCATTGCATAATTAATATTTGAGATGAAACGTTTCATTTGGATAAGCTTGTTTGGTAATGTTGATCTTGGGCGTTTCGCCTACTGCGTTCCTTTTTATTATTACTAAACATTGTTTTTATAGAATTCTGGCACAAATTTAATAATTAACGTGTTCTTTGAACCTGAAAAACTCAATAAATTACGTTTTCGGAAATTAGTAGTCACCTTGAATTAGTTAAGAGTATGCTCTGACAAATGCAGCTAATTCAATTGTGCAAAACCTATTTTTCTTATCTGGGTGTTTTTTGCAAGGGTGAAATGTTGACCTTCTTTGGATTTCATCTGACAGGCTGCCGAACTGGTTGCTGAAAGCATGGTGAACATGGCAAGCGCCGATGCTATCGTCGCGGTGGCTGTGGAGGACGGCGAAGAGGTGGCAAAGAGCAACAATGGCAACAATCCCGTCTCCTCTTCGATCAACACCGAGATGGCCATCGTAGTGCACACGGATGCTACGGTGCAAGAGGAGACCGAACAGGAACTTGCCTTGGTGGAGAATGGCAGCCTTCTGCTCAACCAGCAGAATTCCAGAACAGCGTGGGCAACGTCGGAAATCGTAAACGAGCACGGCGACAATTCCTCCTCCATGTCGTCGTTCGTGTTCTCCACCAAAAAGAGCCACGGTAGAGACTTGATGGGTCAGAAGCAGGATCGCAACAAGAGTGGACCGAGCCCAAGTGCCAGCCCTGGCCCGGCCGGTAAGAAGAACGAGGCCCGCACCTGTGTGACCAACCCCATGAGTGTTAGCGTGCCTAACTTATCCAGCAGCGTTTGCACGAGTGAGCCTGCCGTCAGCTTGTTGGAGTCTTTGGTGGCGGTCACACGGCGCCGTGCTTCTGGGGTGCAGGGCGTCTCCAACTCCAACAACGCCAATAATTCGGTGGCCTCTTTCTTTCCTCGCGGCCCCAATAGCGTGAGCAGTCTGGTGAGGTTAGCCCTCTCCTCAAACTTCCCAGGTTAGACACGTTTTGAATTGTTTTTGGCAAATGCAGAGAAAAATCTCCCAGTCTGTCAGGGTTGTTATGCCGCTGGGCTTGCGGGATTGGGGCTAGGTATTGCAGACAGTTAAACATTTAATTACATTGGCAAGTTTAAAATACATTTAAAATGTTGTTGCTGAAGGCAAGCAGGTTCATAAGAATTTTAAATGACAAATTCATTTCTTTTATGATAATATCAGTCAACTAAGATTAATCATAAACTGCTGTGAAAGAGTGCGTTTGAACTTGACTTCATTGACCAGCATATTTGTTATAATAGGTTAAAAAATTCTTTCATTTCTGTCAATTCTTTCAATTCTGTCAGGGAAATGCAGGTGGAAGTCAGGGAAATTCATAATGTCTGGAAATTTGTTGTGGTACAACTATTTTGATTGGCATAAGTATCTTATGAAAAGCATTAGAAAAGCTGTATTTGTGTTTCTTATGAAAATTTCGCCTAAAATGCATTATTTTGGCTAAAAAAAATGTCGCCTCTGGCTTTTCCGTCATTAGAAGAAGTTCTCAAAAATGCAGTCTCTTATATTAATAGCATTATTTCTTCTTACAAAATATTGCGGGCTAATTCCAGCATTTCGTGATATTGTCTGGAAATTTTCCAAAATAGTATCTGGAAAACGTCAGGGAAATTCAATTTAAGATTTGGTTAGTCATCCTACAGAAAAATACAAAAAAAATATAGTTAATTGTAATGTTGCAGATAAAAGTTAGTATTAATTACACGTGACATTTTTTATTTGATAAGTCACGGAAATTAATCAGATTTGGTCAGGAAAAGTCAGGGAAATTGAGTGGCAAATTTTGGTCTCAACCATGCATGAGCTTTTGACTTCAGTCAAGTCAATTGTGTAAAACCGTTCAATGGTTCGAAAACGATTTCAGCAACTGCTATTCGGATTTACTACCAGGGTTTATTTGGCATTAATAATGTAACTCACGCATTTTGCAGGCTAGAAGAAATAATGGTCTTATAAAATTGTGCAAAATTTAAATTACTGTCATTTCTGGAAGCTTCATGTGGGTCATCTGCCTACCAGCATTATTTGTTTCTCTTTTGGAAATTTCACCTCGATTTGAGGAGAAACATTAAATTTCAGATGTTGACCAATCTTGCCTTAATCGAAGTCAAACACTAGTTATTTAATTATTTAAATATGGATAATTAATTTGGAAATCTGCTTCAATGTTGTGATCGTTTCACTCGCTTAGCTAAGCTGTTACACAACGAAGAAAATTCTGAAAGCGCGTGGAAAAGCTAATAGATTTAATAGAGCGGTGTAACAACTCTCTCGTAACTGCTCGCCACTAAGAACTATCTGTGCTGTTGGATCTTAGTTTTTTCTGCGATTCTGTCCTCGTTTTCCTCATCTTTTTAAATCTCTTTTTGTGTAGCTGTGCAGTCTGAACGCTCTCTGGGTTCTTTCTTTCTCATGCGAATTTGTACACCCTGGCTGCTGCTGCCCATTTGCGTGATACTGTGGGTTTTATTTTTAGCTGATTCATTTTCTTTTCTCAAGTTTCAGCTGGTGGCTTATTGAGTACTGCCCAGAGCTACCCTAGCTTGCCATCAGCCAGCTCAGTCGGAACCAACAATCCAGGGGTTTCGGCAAGCACGTGCACGACGGCCACGTTGAACCAAGCCCTGACCATGAGCCTGACCTCCACTTCTAGTGATAGTGAACAAGTGAGTCGCCCTTCCAGCAGTGTGGACCAGTGGAAGGTAGATTGTACAATTCGAAATAGTGGGATTTTCAGAACTGCTGATGTGTGAAGTGGTCATTTGTTTAAAATCCTCAAATTGAAAATGTTCAAATTTGGTGCAAGTTGCATTGTCAAACTTCACACAACTGCAGAATGCGAGCTATGCAAGGAGATAATTTACCTTGAAAATTCCAATTTTGTAGGATTTGCTGGAGAGTTGTCGGACCACCACTCTTTTAGCAGAACTGGAAGACGACGATGAATTGCCTGAGCCAGACGATGACGAGAACGAGGACGACGATGAGAACGAAGAAGATGACGATTACGAAGAGGTTTTGGTATGTTTGGTGCTGTGAAAGCTATGCTTATTCACGAGAAATTAGCAGCGTCGCTGAAATGTTGGTTATTTATAAATGCAGGAGGAAGATGGGTATGAAGCACGCAACGGGAAACGACGCAGTTGGGATGACGAGTTCGTGCTCAAGCGACAGTTCTCTGCCCTCATTCCGGCCTTTGACCCGAGACCAGGCAGGACAAATGTCAACCAAACGACTGATCTCGAAATTCCTTCACCTGGTTAGTTCCTCTGATATTATTTAATTTTGTCGCAGTTTGATTTTTAGGAATTTGCGTATTTTTTGAACGCGTAAATTTTGAAGGCTGCTATTGTGCAAAGTCAGACATGCCAAATAAGCATGAATGATTGCAGATTTTCATGCTGGTACAACTTTCTGACCACTGGCATAAAATTCCATACTGATTTTCAGTCATTCTGAAGCAATAACATGCGACTCATTTGACTAAAAATTGTCATTAACGTGCTCAAGTGATTCCCATCTTTTTGAGGTAGTCCTATATTTTTAGAAACATTCCTATATTTTACTGCAAACTACTGTGGCAAAGAAAAATATAGCAGCTACTAAAATTCATCATCTGAGATGTGGTTTTTCTAAAAATTTTGCCTGCAGTGCGCCTAAATTAATGTTAAAATCTATCTGGTTTTGTTTAAAAAAAATTGCCTATACGGCATTCTTTGATTATTAATATTTCTAAAAATGTTTTAAAAATGCATTATGGCAAGGTATTTTTAAAAAAAAAAAAAAAAAAAACTTTGCCTGCGGTGTTCTCTTAAATGTTAATATTTACACACATACAATTTTTTTAGAAAAGCAATCTGTAATCTATCATTTGTGGCCTAGTTTTTTGTAAAAAGTGCTACATGTATTTTAAAAAAGTTGCCTATGGCATTCTCTTGAATATTAATATTTCTAAGAATGGCTGTAAAAATACATTATGGCTAAAGGTTTTCCTTAAATTTCCCTTTAATGTTAATATTTGCATTAGTTTTTCTTGTTTTTGTAAAAAATTTGCCTATGGCGTTCTCAATAAGCCTATTGCAGATGGGTCGCAAAAGTCTGCCATTCTAAAATTGTTGGTTGTGGTCCAAAGTTTGAAACCCCGGATTGTTTAATTCAGGAAAATTTGAATTTTTTTCTGAAATATTTGGTGAAAATTTAGAAGAAAAAATCAGTGCAATTACAATTAAAACGTAGGAAACGCTCTAAACTGCAGTAGTTCACTGATTTTTTTTAGAAGAAATTCCTATATTCTTCCTATATTTTTTTTTTTCATTTTTCCTAAATTTCCTATTTAATTTGACCTCCGTACTGCCTGACAGCCTGTTACAATATAACATTTACCCATTTCGACAGGTTTGGAACAGACTACTTTATCCGACGAAAGGGATTCTGTGATCCAGCCAAAGTTGGTTTTGGCCATCAAGGGAGCTAATTTGCCCGGGGTAAGTTGGTATAGCGCATTAGACGTAGGAAAGCGTAGTTTTCGCCACTCTACTAAAAGGGCAGCTTGGGCGATAGAAATCGTTTCTTGGTCAGGTTTCCGAAGTGGAGATAGATTTAAAGGAGGGCGAGTGGACAATCTTCAAAGCGGTTCAGCAACTCATACAAATGTCACAAGCTGGCAGTCGCCAAGACAAATTGCGTCGCGTGTGGGAACCCACTTACACGTAAGACCTTTTCAATAATTGTCACCACCTTCTGGTTGCCAGTATCTCCCAATTTTACCATTGTCTCTTCTGTCTTGCAGCGTTGTGTACAGAGAAGTCAAGGAGGAAGAAAGCAAGCTGAGCGATGAAGTTGCTGCCCTTCAGGGAAGCAGTTCTGGACATTCAAGGCGGTCATCCAAGAGCCTGGGCGACAGCGGCGGTCCTGATCTGGCTTCCTGCTCCGTTGACGAGGTTCTGCAGCTCCTGAGGGTGCTCTACGTTTTGGCCACGGAAAAGCGGCACAAGAGCCCCAGACATGGCAAGTAGCCGCTCGCAAACTGTGATTGTTGCCATAGTGTCGTTTTTTACAGAGGTGTTGCTACATGACAATTTCTTTTTCTCATAGAAGATTATCAATTTCGAGTCACTCCTGAAGAATTTGTTAGTAAGAAAATCACCAACAAGCTCGTTCAGCAAATCCAAGTTAGTATTGTCTCGCTATCTTAACAACGACTAGGGCCATTGTTGACTTTCGCTCTGTGGCTGATGTGAAATATGTGAAATTTTTTAATTTGTGCAAAAAAAAAAAAATCATTAGAATTGAAATCCAGGGGAAAGAAATTCAGCGTAATACTGTGGAAGTCCCCTTCATTCATAGAGGACAGGAATCAGTAGAACAGGGTGTCTACTGGACTGGAAAATACTGGAAATTTTTCAATTTCAAACTTATTTTTCTGAAAAAATGCTCTAAAAATTCTACCCCATGACATCCTGTAAGCAATTATCTTCTAAATGATCACAGTGTGATACATTGCCCATGGAAATAGTTCGTTGGCTCCTACAGGCTCCAATCATGTGAGTCTTTTTTTAAAAAAAGTCATTTGATATTAAGTTTCTCTATAAATTTCGCCTGTGGTGCTTTTAAATATTAATTCAACTAAACAAGTTAATGGAAATCTGGGTAAAGCCAATCATGTGGGTCTAGTTTTTAAAAAATGTCATCATTTGTAATTAAGTTATTCTAAAAATTTCGACTGCGTCGCTTTTAAATTATTAATCTCAAGTTTTGTGGAAACCTGTGTAAAACTAATTGTTTGGGACTAGTTTTTTTTAAAAAAATTCGCCAACGGTGTTTATCAATATTAGGCCTGTTACTAAATTTTTCACGCCCCGATCTCGAAAAATGCTGTATCCGCCCCTGGTGAGCATATCATTGACATAAAAAATAGTTTATTGAACTAAAAAAAATTGTATTTTTTATACTGGAAAAAAAATTATTATTATTATACTGGAAAAATGAAATTGCAGTTAAGTAGACACCCTGTAGAATCATCCTAAGGTCCTTAATTTGTTTAAAAAGTGCTAAAATTTGATTATTTTTATCAGTGTTTTTTTTTTTAAAGAAAATGCCTACTGCGTTCTCCTGAATTCATATTTTCAAGAATGTCTAAGAAATGCATTATGGATAAAAAAAATTCTTTCGCAAAAATACTCTTCTGGTCGAATTTTGTATTCTTTTAAATCGCCAACGGCGTTCTCAATATTGTAGGTGGGCAGCGATTAAAGCAAGCTGTTAAAGCAAGTGAAAATTTAAAAATAGTTTCAAAAATTTTGGGAGAAAAATAAAATTGGATGTTTGTTCTTGAAAAACTTAGATATTTCATTTTTCATTTATGAAGTAATGTGAAAGATATCAGGATACATGACTGGTTTAGAATCTACGGTGAAATCTTTGCTGCATCTTGTTGACAAAATATTTCTTTCAGGATCCTCTAGTCCTAGCATGTAATGCTCTCCCTGATTGGTGCGAAGATCTCACTTACTCCTGTCCGATGCTATTCCCTTTCGAGACAAGGCAGTTATTCTTCACTTGTACAGCATTCGGTGCTTCCAGGTAAGTTTGCGTGGCTTTGCTTTGAAAACGATTTATGCTCTGTTTTGTAATTTGGCTGAATTTTTTTTTCAAAGGTCCATTGTGTGGCTACAAAATCAGCGCGATGCGAATGTAGAGCGGACAAGAGGTCCTTCCCCAAGACCGGACGACCCCCACGAGTACAGGGTCGGGCGATTAAAACACGATCGAGTCAAAGTTCCACGTGGGGACCAGCTTTTGGACTGGGCTATGCAAGTCATGAAAATCCATGCCACAAAGAAAAGCATTTTGGAGGCAAGTGATTTTTTGACACTTTTGGTGCAGATGTGGATGGACAGCATTAATCGTAATTTCATATTGTAGGTTGAATTTCAAGATGAGGAGGGCACTGGCTTGGGCCCAACACTCGAATTCTACACTCTGATCGCCGCCGAATTGCAACGGAGGGATCTTGGAATGTGGATATGTGATGATGACATGGTTGACGAGCTCTTGAGAGAAGTAAGAACTGAAATATAACATTTTGTTGCAAATTGTGTACTGTGTACATCGTGGGCCAGGGTGTCCGGCAAAGGAAATCATGGAAGACTCATGAAATGAAATTCAGGTGATAACATGGAAGCCATGACATTACACTAAGGTCACGGGATTTTTGCTTTGATTCATCAGGTTTGCAAAGAATTTCTTCTACGGCATTTTTTGACCAATGATCATGCCGTCACTAGGGTAGAGGGTGTCTGAAAATCGTTTTGTGAAAAAAATTTTGAATTCGTAGGGTGTCTACTATTCATGGAAATCAGGGAAAAGTCGTGAAATTAAATTCAGGTCATAGAAGTCATGGAAAAGTCATGAAATGAAATTCAGGTCATGGGAGTCATGGAAAAGTCATGACATTTACATCAGAGTCATAGAAAAGTCATGAAATTCGCATCAGGGTCATGAAATTTTTGCCTTTGATTGATTCATAAAATACAATTTTGGGCTAAAATTCATCATTTCTCATCCAGTTTCACACAAAAATTCACCTATGGCGTTTTTTGGCCAATGGTCGTGTCGTCATTGTGGTAGAGAATGGAGAATGTTTCTGCAAATCGCTATTTATTGATGATAGACAGGTTGAATGGCCCCATATTCTAATAGGCATGAAAACATGTTTGAAGTCATTAAAAAGTCATGGAATTTGCAATGCGAAACCCAGAGTCGTGAGGAAGTCAAGGAAAATTCAATATGAAATCTTGTAGACACCATCGCATGGGTCCATGTTTTGCCACAAAGTCATTGGACCTTTGCATACGAGTCTTCATGTTCCATTTCATGTCTTTAAGGTCGACCTGGGCGAAGGTGTGAAACCACCTGGATATTACATCATGAGAGCTGGAGGACTGTTTCCAGCTCCCTTGCCTCAGGATCACAGCGACACCGACCACATCGTGAAACTATTCCGCTTCTTGGGCGTCTTTTTAGCGAAGACGCTTCAAGACAATAGATTGGTGGATTTGCCGTTAGCCCGGCCATTCCTGAAGCTCATGTGTCAGGGAGAAATCAGTGCCAACGTCAGGGAAAGGTAATTGCTTATTCCTTCTAGGTGCTTCTAGCTCTTGTTTTCCCCACATAGAAATTTTTTTCTTTGCCATTTTTAGAGCCACGGCCCAAACTGGAAAAAGTGGACAACCTACATCGACTGACGTCGATGTCATGATTTCCAGTTTTATCTCTGAGGAAAGCGAGAAGGAATTGGAGTTTGATCCTCCCAAGTGCAGACCGGAGGATAGTCCGGCCTGGTAAGCTGTTGTAAGCGTAACATTGAAAATGAATTTGTACTGTGACATTCAACTTGGTCCTTTGCTGTTTTAAAGGTACGCAAGTTTCCTTACCATGGAAGACTTCCTCATCATCGACCCACACAGGGCTCGTTTCATCCAACAACTTCGTGAGCTGGTTGCCATCAAGCAACACATTCTGTGTGACAACAGTCTTTCGGACGAGGACAAAAACAACCAGATACAGAACTTAGCTATTCCAACCAACGAGGGTCGGCAGCGGCCGCCAATCAAGCTCGAGGATTTGGGCTTAACATTCCAGTTTTCTCCTTCCTCCAAAGTTTTTGGATTCTCCGCTGTTGACCTCCGCTATGGCGGGGAGCTGGAGGTAAGTTTAATGTTTCACTAGTGCTGTGGTAATAGGGATGTCAATTCATTATCTTTAAATCTGGTATTATAATTGATCATTTTTGACTAAAATTTTGAGTAACATTTACCTCACCTAATTTGAATAAATTCGTTCTCCATTTTCAGGAAGTCACGATAAACAACGTTGAGGAATACGTTGATTTGGTCACAGATTTTTGCCTGCACAAAGGAATCCGACGACAAATGGAAGCATTCAGAGGTACAACTTCATTGGATTCACCTTTTTTATCTATGCGCATAATGGATAATCAAATTCGTGCTTTTTTCCAGCTGGCTTTAATGAAGTATTCCCAATGGATAAGTTGGGATCGTTCAGTCCAGAGGAAGTCCGCATGATGCTGTGCGGTGATCAAGCCCCAGCGTGGACTCGGGAGGATATAATGAACTATACCGAACCCAAGCTCGGCTTTACCAAAGAAAGGTAGGACCACGTCGGATATTGTTAATAACGGGTGGCTGGTGTGAAAATGGAAATTGGGAAAAAATAGCAAGTTATTGAAAATCAGGGAATTCGTGAAGATGTCAGGGAAATTGATTTTTATTATTTTTATCAGTTGTTTTTTTAAATTGCCTATGGCGTTTAATACGAATGTTTATAAGAAAGTCTTAAAAATGCATTATGTGTAAGAATGATCTTCGCGAAAATGCACTTGGTGTGGATTTCTGGTCGGTTTAGTTTTTGTAAGAAATTGGCATATAGAATATTGTAGGTGGGTCGCAGTCGAAAGTTTGAGAACTGCAGTTATAGCTCTTGAAAATGAAAAAATTTCTCTGAAATATAGGGTGCAAAATGAGAAAAAAATCTATTTGTATCTGAAAAAAGTGAAAAGTGGTCACATGCCTGTGATAACCATCTGCAGGATTCATACCGTCAGGGAATGTCAGGGAAATTCATAATGTCTGGAAATTTGTTGTGGCTCAACTATTTTGATTGGTATAAGTATCTCATGAAAATCATTAGAAAAGCTGTATTTGTGTTCTACTTTTTCTAAAAATGTCGCCTTTGACGTTTTCATTATCATTAATTTTCCTTATGAAATATTCACCTAAAATGCATTATTTTGTTTTTAAACAAATTCTTCTAAGGCGTTCAGTCATGAAGAATTTTTTTAATATTTCAAAGAAATCATCCTCGAAAATGCAGTGTTTGAGATCTAGTGGTTTCAACCACTAGTATTCGCATCGTTATTAATATTAATACACTAAAAATCCAATATTTCTTATAATTTATCAAAAATTTCGCATACGGCAGTCTCTTAATTATTAATATTATTATTTCTTCTTACAAAATTGTAGGCCAATTCCATCATTTCGTGATCAGGTCTATAATTTCTAAAATTTTCGCCATGTGGATCAAATCTGTAAAAATTGTTTCTTGAAATTGTCTGGAAATTTTCCAAAAAGTGTCTGGAAAAGCTTGAAAAGACGGGAATTCAATTGAAGATTTGCCTAGTCATCCTGACAGAGAAATACGAAAAATATAGTTAATCGTAGTGTTGCAGATCAAGTTAATTTTAACTGCGTGTGACATTTTTTTGATAAGTCAGGGAAATTAATCAGATTTGGTCACGGAAAGTAAGGGAAATTGATTTGCAAATTTTGATATGCACCATGATCTGCCCAACTTAATCGTTTAACTTGTGCCCTGCACATAAAAACAATTTCTTGTGAGATTTTACTTGTATCGTTTTGTTTTTCAGCCCTGGTTTCCAGAGGTTCAACAACGTTCTCGTGGGCATGAACGCTTATGAGCGCAAGGGCTTTCTCCAGTTCACCACGGGTTGTTCTTCTCTGCCGCCTGGAGGACTGGCCAACCTTTACCCGCGTCTCACAGTGGTGCGCAAGGTGGACGCTTCGGACGGCAGCTATCCATCAGTGAACACTTGCGTTCACTATCTAAAACTGCCAGACTATTCAAGTGAGGAAATCATGCGCGAAAGACTCCTGGCAGCTACCAAGGAAAAAGGCTTTCATCTTAATTAACGACTGTTCACGGGATAACTAATATTAAACAGGCTTCCTTAACAAGGCGGTTAAATAAGACTGGGGCGGATTTCATTTCAGTTTTTAACCTCCCTTTTGAGCGGTGGGGCCGCGGTTCTTGCTTTATCGGCCTCAGAGTCTGCGAACTCGCTCACCGTGACCTTCGCTTCTGCGGGATGTCGGTGGTCGTGCTGCCCTGGCTGGTGTGGATTTTCTGTCGCTATCTCGGACCCACAATAGTTTTAGTAGAAAGTAAGCTACCTTATCCATTCACTGCTTCTCCTATTGCGCTCTGATTTCACTCCGTTAGCCCCGTTTTTGATATTGTCGTAGGGAAGAGTGCGGTTTATACCTCTAATTATCACTAATCGCGCAAGTGTAAATTATTCGCAAGCCAGTGTCGGGTTTGCTACTTCTACCACAGCTGATTCGAGTTCGTTTAAAATTATTTGTCGAGGCCCAGGGGGAAATCCTCGTGACTGCGTTGTTTTTCAAATCATTTCTTTTTCAAGCTACTTGGTCATAGTGCACCTAGTTTTACGTGCTCATTTACAAGATTAGCGCCAGGTCTTTACATTTGGTTTTTCTCTAAAGTGTGTTTCACTCGAATTGCCAGACCGTGAAGTAGATGGGGCGTCAAGGCATTTTCTGTAGCGTGGAATACGCCGATTTTTAATTTTCTCTTCTGCATTTAGGAAGCTTTTGACTTGATGCCATTAATTAATTCTGGGTGATGGGCCATGAATTACCGAGCCACAGTAGACTTATTGCTAATCTTGTGAAAGGAGAATTTTTCAGTCATGGAACCGGTTGCTTTTAGGGCTCTGCGCTCATATCAAATCACTTGGTTCTACAGCCTCGAAGGAGTTGTCGGTGTTTTTTGTTCCTTGTTTTGTCGTAAGTAGCTATTGTTTGTACAGCGCTGGTAGAACTACTCATGCGACATCTCGAGCATTTGTAACGAAAGTTTCTTCTGTAAAGTATATTTAGAAATGTGTATCTATTGGTCAGCGTCTTTGTCCACATGGACACGTGGCCCTAAATATTTATGAATGTATCCTCCAACGAGTAGGGCACTTACTGGGTCCATTTAACAGGGTTGTTATACTATCGGCCAGTTGCACAGGTCTGCCCTAACGCTATTTCTAGTTTAAAACTGGTTTCAAAGAGTGGCACTCGCACCAGCGTTCATCCCTGGATAGTTCCATCAGACCTTCGCAACTGGCCGTACATCGGCTGGATGATATTTTAGAGAGCCACATAGAATATTAACAATTGCCACCAGCCGAGGTACCTTTCTCTGGTATATGCCTGGCATTTCAAACGCAATTCCTCAAACTGAAAATAAAATCATTTTGCACCAAAGTAGCTAAAATTGAATTTCGCGTTGGAGGTTTTTTTTTAGATAGTTGCGGCAAACCAGTAATCAAATTGGAAATTTTGGATTTTCAGATCATTCCTCACTAAGTTGCACGGGGGAGTCATTCAGAATTTCACGTTTACATATTTGATAAATAGTTGCATGCTAGCCTGCAAGTTATGAATGCTTGCTCTGTCATTTCGAAACAATTTTCATTGTGAAACGGTTTACGCAGTTCTGCCCATTTTTAGCCGTAGATCTAATCAATTGTTAAATTGTCTGTTTACGGTTAATGCCAACTAGCATGCAGTTTAATCAGTTGCTTTGAATAGCTGGAACTTCTAAATTTCGTTTTTAACAACATAAAAACCAGGCCACATCATTGCAAATTGCCTTTGAGAACCAGTTTGAGAATTGTTAACAACCAAGTTAATTTAATCCTGCTCATTCTCTCAAGCCCACCTTATCTGCTTCAAGAAATGGCCCTCTTATGCTCACTGATAGGTTATGCTAAATTGCTAATTTTCATATAAATTTCATTAGGTTTTCCTGCACTGATGACGTTCTGTGCATAAAATATTTAATTTATTCTTTTTTCGTCCAGCAAATGCCTGCATGTCTTCGAGGTGCAGGTCCTCTCGTTGTACGATTGTTTATTGCTACTTCATATTAATTTATCTGCGGAAGTGCCTGAGAAAGGGCAAAGGAAAGGGCCGGATCGGGCTTCAAGCCATCCCCCTCCTTTCTGTTGCCCAAAATTATAATTTCCACTAATGTTCAGTAGCCTCATTTCTGCCCGTAGTGTCCATTGGTTACTTATTTCCGGCGACAAGTAGATTGGGTGTGATCTTATCGTGCTCGTCTTTCTGTAACGAGATTATTTGATGGATTGTGTTTTAATGAAAATTTTCCTTTGAAACATTTCTTCATTTTTACATTGTTTGGCATTTAATGGATGCTGGTTTTGACAACGCACATATAATCTCAACATTTTTTCCTGTTCTTTTGGATTTTAAGTGGCATCTACGATGTGCAATAAACGACAGATTAATTATGGACAAGATAATTCTTTGCCATTAAATCTATTCGGTTGCACACTTAGGACTGCAGAATTTGGACTCAAAAAGGATCCACAGTTGGAGTATGCCGTACAATGCATTTTAGATGTGTCATCATGATACTAAATGGTTGTTGGTGCCTTGTTATTTTGGAGAATACCGAGACTTGATGCTGAATATCAGGTGTTTTATTAAAACAAATTGTTTACAGGAACTGCAATTAGCACATTGGTGGTGCTACAGCTCTGGGGGCCAATCCAAATCGATGGACTAGAAAAAAGGCAAATTTGATTATGCACTGCACCTCGAATAGAAAATGAAGTGAAAATGTGATGCCTACATCAACATCTAATTCCAGAATGTCGACTTCGCTTTCCAGTAATTCTCGCAAGTTGGGCGTTGTGCGTCCGAAATCCCCGTGCACAAATTCTTTGATGTATCTATTTTTTTGCTGAGGAAATCAACAGTGCCAGAATTGCTGGCGAGTTTTCTTTCAACATACTTTCGTTGGTGGGTGAAAATAGGCCCGTATTATCATGTGGAACATATTTGTCGATTACTGTAAAAAGGATACGTTCCAGCCTGTGTAGATAAATTCACCTTGAAGTGGTGTTCGTCCACCTGTTCGGTGGACATGCTGTGAATCATTCTTTCCCTGACAGCCACTGGCCTCCTAAGAAAAACATGGCATTACAGACATCTGATAGCACACGTGATCCATTGGCAGAAGTGGCCCATACCTGTGCAGTACTCTGATTGGCGTTTTTTGCATTAATCTTATGTCCTTCATTCCATCAAGGCTGCTTAACTTTGCAGGATCCAGAGGTGTGGGAGAGATGCACAGTGCTGAGTAAGTTTTTATCTTTTGTTCCTCACCAGTTTTCAAATGTTCTGTTTCTTCCCTGTGAAATTATTGCAAAAGTCAGTACATTTACAGCAGTTAACATTTATACTAGGAACTGTAGAATTCGCCTACTTCGAGACGACTTGGAGATCACGAACAGCGATTTCAGTTGTACTTTCGTTGATTGCCTAGAATGAAAGAAAATTTGATGTGAATACTACGCCTAGTGATAACTCGTGTGAATGGTGAACTTCTGACCTTTTGCAGCTTTAGAAGCTGCTCCGACAAGAAATGACTCTGATGGGGGTTTATCAACTGCAGCATGAATGGCCGACCTAAATTTACCAGGGTGTTTCAAGACGAACTACGGCTTATATTTCAGAAACTTGTGTCACCTAACGAAGGAAATACCTTTCCCGAGCATGCGGACGTCAATGTCCTCTCTGCCAGATGAGGAAAACACGATTTCTGAGAAATAGTGAGTACAGCTATGAAAGCGGAAATTTAAACTTGATAGACACCCGAAATGTAATTAAATAAAGAAAAATGTACCATCAGAGGTAATGTTAGGAACAATTTGTTCAAAGATCAAATCTTGGACAGACGATTCCATTCGTTTCACCCCATCGATTATCCATGGAGTCTGACTTAACTGTCGAGAAAATTTGTTGTAACGACCTACGATATAGATAACGCGTTCGTTAACTGAACTTTCACTACATTTAAAACTGTAGTTATATAAATAGCCAAAAATACCAGCTAGGTAAATTGGTGCATGAAAGCAGGTAACTTCACCATACTTTGCTCCATGTTTTGGCTCTGATGGAGGACATGGCAAATTACTAAAAAGCAAATGGGTGTAGTTTTTGTTAGTGGACCCTAAACCTAATACAAAATATAATCCATAAAGCATAAGAACTATATATGGTGACTGAACCTCTTAATGGTTTCTAGACTTGAATCTTCTAGCAATTGCTCGATTTTCGCTCTGGACCATTTGAACACTTTACATTGCTAATGGGGAAAAAATGAAAAAATAAGATTTTTCAAATCCAACACAAATTAAGCACATTATTTTACTGACCTTATTAGAATTATTTATTGCTTTAAGGTGAAGATATTTTCTGAAAAAGATTTGAAAAAATTGTTAGATGGGGATGCAGAATTCTTGCTACAAACCGAACAATATTTTTCTTCGTATTCGTACAACTCACATTGAGTCGCAGTCCTTCTCGTCATCGTCATAAGTGATTCTGATAGTGACATCGAGTGGGCTATTAATGCTAAAGAACTTTCCCAATTTCAGCTCTGCTGCAGGTCCAAACGACCATTTATACACCTCTTTCACAGGAGGGATGTCGTTGAGGCGCTTCTTGCCATATACATCGGGGAATTTATCTTTCAAATGCATCAGAATGGAAAGCTGGAATAGACAAGTGTAAGTTAATAATTCTCCATTGAAATAGCTTAATTTATTTTGAACTTGTCTATCAGATATTCAAGAACCCACCTGTCTTATTGGAAGACATATAGGCGTTGAAACTGAAAACAGGAAGGAGCGCGAGTCGTATCCAGCAGCATTAATGGTATCAACAACCTAAATTCAACAAATTGACATTTGCCCATATATCAGTTTCAGTGTGTCAAAGTATCTTCAGTAGACCACACTAGCTCCTCTAGCATGTGTAATTACATGTGAAATGCTGTTGGAATCGCTGAGCTCTGCCAAGATGCCGAGACAAGCCGTGCATGTAGATATTTTTCTTCGTTTTGAGGCTGGTTCCAAATTCAGATTTTCATCATCTGGAGACTTTTCCACAATGCACAATTCATCCACAAACTAAAGAAGGGTAAGCCATCAATGCTTGTCAGTTTAGTAAGAGCGTATAATCTTTTGTGTGCCATAAACATTACTTGTTCTTGAAGCTCGAGACGGACAGGTGAAAAGTTAGATTCTCACAGCAAGAAATTTTACTTTATACTACGTTTTTTAAAACATGCAAATCAATAAAAAATTAACTTACCAGTTATTCAGCAGTAGGCCTACGTACTTTAGTACTTACCATACTGATAGTAGGGTAGGCCTACTGAGTTGAATTGAATCGAGTATCAGATTGATAGAAATATTGGCAATATTTACTAATAATTTTTTATTTGCGATTTACTTCGTTCAAATTTCAATTACAAGCTCCAGGAAACCAGTACCTGTAAATCGTATTCAATCAAACCAAAATCGAACGAGCCGTTACCATGGTTACGACGAGAAAAGAACGACACCTGCAAAGTGTAATTCAAATTGGAACGAAGTAAATAGTGAATAATTAAAATTGGCATAATTAT
>JAQGAF010001786.1:0-27567 GCA_034687865.1 Kryphioiulus occultus
CCCTGTCTGTAAGGATTCCAAATAGGGCCACAGTATTCGAGAAGAGGTCGGACCAACGATAAATATCCAACCTCTTTAACGTTTTGAGGACAATTCCTGAAAATTCTCAACAATCAAGAGATGACGAGAAATTTCATTAAAGAAATTATAATGAAATTGTGAATTTGAAAAAAAATGTAATACCAATTGGCTGCTTTCTTATGAAGGTGTATTCTGCCTTCTGTTTATTTACTATTTATTAAGCAATGTATCATTTACTTTACCTTATGTCATATTTATTTGCATTTTTAGTACTAAGAGTGGCCAGGAAAATTTGTTTTTAAACTTGGAAAAGCTAGGGAACCCTGATATTGTTACACAGTTAATTGATTGACACGGTGTGACCTATTATATGACCAGTTATGTCAATTAAACTTAGGGGGCTGTCTAGTATTATGTCAATCCAAAAAAACCTAATTGACCCAAAAAATTTGGAATTTAGCTACATTTTTGTCTAAATTTAAACAGAAATGATGGACTGTAGTCACCCAAAACCACATTTTAATAAAACACCATCAGCGAAATGTTTTGCAAAACTGGATGGTAAAGGATGGTTTTTGACATAAAGTTCTATAAATGAAAGTGCGACTTTAACCCCCTTAATGATTTGGCTTATCCCCTATTCTGAGTCATCATTTGGTCAACCTCGCCCCCTCCACTTAGATTATGACATGAAATTTAAAAGTCCCTGTGCCCCGAAAATCACATACTTTAAAAATGTAAATTTGGATGATAAACAAGGTGTTCATTCAAATGATTGCATTTCAAGCTATTAGAAATTGAAATTAGCAATGATGGACCAACATCACTGCTAAATTAGATACTATCATTTTGATGAAATGTAAAATCGTTTAATTGGGGTGGTGAGATTCATCTCCTGCTACATGGCATGACAGTAAGGTGCATTGAATAGATGACGCGTTTTTAAGGCATTATTTCCGTGTGTTAACAGCACCGTGTTTATAAGAGAAAATGTGGAGTTGTCAACAGCTACCAAATTTCAATTTTTTTCTTTCCTCAACTGATTCTCAAGTTTGACATCTCCATGGCAGGTTCTCTGACAAAGATTGCCACTGCGTTGTACAAAGATATTTTCGTTGCAATTGATCATTTTTCTACAACGACATGCTTCAACCCTGTTGTCATTAGCCCGAGATGTCAACCGGCAGAAGCTAATAGAACCGTTGACCCTTGGCCGGCTGGTCAACCAGTCGATCTCATTTTTCGGCATTTGAATTTTATTGACAGCATGTGTACATCTTCTCCATCGCTAAGTGACACGGAGAGAGAAATGTCCCGAAACGAGAAGGAGAAAAGTGTACTTTCTTGAGATGTCTTACATATCGACTTCATAAGGACCGATGAAAGCTATAGAGGTGTGATTTCGCTTGAAGAGAGGGACGTATACGTCAAGAAATTCCTCAAAGATGGAAGTGAAGATGTCACGTCGAATCCCTGGAAAATATGAAAACTGAAATAGTATACAGAGGCTAATTCCTGGGGTGAGGTCTTGGAAGACGTGCTCGGAATGTCGCTATTATGTCAGTCAGACAGTCCAGAAAATGGTCGAGACAATCCTTATGGCAAAAACTGGGGAAAACTGATTGTAAATGGAAAAACTGTTATAGTAAAGTGAAATTCCGTAGTAATGTACCATCAGTTTCGTACCAGTTTGCAACCAAACCAGTTGCATCCTGGTTATACAGTTGTTGTAGCAAATATCAGAGTTCCCTCTCTCTAGAAAGTCAGGGAATGACGGGGAAATTTGTCACAGGAATTCTTGACAATGTCCGATAATGAACTAGTGTCGGAATTCAAGTAGTTTTCAATTATTCTTCAGACAATTTTTTTAATTATGCATGCCAATTGCTTGACAAGGTTTGATTCAAGGCTTGAAAATAATTATTATCATGGCCTAATGTATTAAATTGTATGTAGGATTCTTGAAATTATTCCAGTCAATGTTAGGGAAATTTTGATTGTTTAGTATATAGTTTTAAAACAATTTAAAAAAATACATGTGGTATAAAATGTAGGACAAAGTTTTCATGTAAAGTGTCAGGGATATTTCTGAACATTAGTATTGGAATATCAGGGAAATCGCTTTGACAATTTGGGTTACTCTTATAACTTATTGGGTTACTTGGGGTACTCTATGTAACTTTTCATAATATATGCACAGTATTTATTTGTAGCGTGAAATATAACATTCGTGGTGAACTATCTGATTTTTGAAAACTAGTATCTGAGACGTTCCGAAATTTATAAAATGTTAGTTAGTTTTGTTTCACACTTAAAATAACTCACCTTTAAAAATGTAAGCATTTTCATATATTTTTTTTTTCAAAATGACTTGAGGAGCACTTTTGTGTTTCTGAGTATGTATTTTTAAGGCCGAATTCAAGCGTCTATATATGTTTTAATAAATGGTAATGGATAATTAGTAAGACTTCTGTATTAATGAACAGCTATGAAACTGTTTCTAAAATACAATTCTTCTTTAAACTAGACGAACTCTTGGCTTTGTGTGGATTCGGTTTTTAGTTAGGAGACAAGAAAACGGAAGGGAAATTTAATATCATGGTATGAATGGAACGAAACTCGAAAAGGAGAGTTGGATTACAGTTTTAACTTCATTTTGTAGTCCCGACATAGATACGGAGCGTATAATGCAATAAATGTATTGTTATCTAATACGGTTTGATGGGAAATGACGTAGCCGCTTCAAGAGGGATACCAGTGAATAAGACTCGGTTAGTTTTGCAGTTTTATCTCCTGTTTTATTTTGCATTTTATTGATCTTTATGTTATTTCCCAGCGGTAATAAAGCTCGGAGATGTATTGGATTTTTTAAAAATATGGCACGAATTCGGGCTGCATGATTGAATATCGTTTACCCCAGTGATGGCAGAAGAATGCAATGTTTTAAGATTTGTTTCATCCTGAATTCTGTTTTTAATCAAAAATTTCATCTTTTGATGTGTTTATAAAAACTGGTAATATTGTTTCTTTGGTTTTATGAATTTGTTTTCTTCTCAACATGGTCACCAAACCTATAGATTTTTCATTGCTGAAACGTTGCTATGTGACCTGGGAACTTTTTCAGTTGTTTATTTCGTATTGAATGTTTGATGTTTTTCAAATTTTTTATGCAAAGAAATATCTCGTGAACAAACATCGTTCTTGTATTAACTATTCAATATATCCTTAAGGTGTTTTCGGTGCAAGAATGTAGTTGGAAAAATATCAGATTTCGGTACTACTGCATTTTTTATGCAAAAGTGCAGTATTGCAATCGATATTGCAGTAGCAGTTCGAAACTTGATCTGAGAATGTGCAAAAATATGATAAAAAACTTTTGCGCTAATAATATTGCTCTAAATGTCAGACTACTCTAATTTATTGACTGCAGGAATGAATGGAACTATTGCCTAAGGAGCATCTAAACTCAGTATCTATGTTTGATATAAAAAGGGCAGTTTTTATCCCATAACAATATAAAAAACATTATGGGTCAAATAATATTGTCCGGCTGATGATCGTTCATTCGACCATTTCTCATCTCACGGTAGATAGCTTTGATTTATACAATTAGAACCCCAACAAAAAAGCCGAAAAAATAAAAAAAACAGAATGGTATAAATCCTTCTTATTTCTTTCACTTATTACTTTCGATACAAAAAGTCATTTCTGCCCCATGGAAAATTTGGAGAGCTGACCATGTATCGTAAGTGGAAAGGCAAACTTCTTTTTGCGGAAAGGCAAAAGTCATTTAATTCGTTAGGAATTTTCAAAAGAACTGGGGATTTTTTGTGGGCATGATTCCTTTATTGTTGTTATTGCGTTGTTGTTGGCTATCAGAGGGGAATGTACCCAAAACCATGGCGATGGATTTGGACATATTTGCGATGGATGAAAGGGCGATAGGCTTACCACTGCAATGTAAACAGTTTTATTAAACACGAGTGAGTTGCTTTAAATAATGAGAACCAGGATTAATTGCGAAATTTTCGCAATGGCACGTGCTCACCTCACATCTGATGAATTCAATTAATTTTGGATTATTGCCTGTTTTGCATGTCGCCGCAGTTTCCGACTGTACCCTTGGCAGCCTCCTTGTTTCGTGCCTAATTCCCACAGAACTCTATCGCTTAAATTCAAGGATAACTTTAACTTAATTATGTAGAGCTTATGGCGGTGGATGTTAAACCCTGAAGAGCATCTCTCTTCGTCTCCAGCTTCCTCTCTTAAGAACTGCTAAACAAATTCCACTTCCTAACTAGTAATGAATAGTTTTGGGCAGATTAGCAAGAGGCATTTTGGCGAACATTACAAAGTGCTCAATTTTGCGCAAACTGGTTTCTTGAGCAGAGGGCTTTGATTGAATTTAATGCTCGGCGTAAAGTCGATGAGTCGATGGACCGGAAGTGGAATTTCCTTAATGATAAGTGGTAAGGGAAGCGATTCCATCAATCCTAATTCCGCTGCTGAGGCCAAGATGACCGCCATGATTGTGTTTGACCGATTTTCCATCAGCAGCTAATAATGAATACGCCTAATGAATCCCGAGTGATTTGGGCTAATACACTGTTGAATCTTTGGCAAATCTTAAATGCGAGCATGGCTAGCTTGCAGGAATGAATACAGGGATCCGAAAAACTATACAAACTGTTGTGGTTGTTATAGGGTTCACCCAGATCTGGAACTTGGATAAGTCAGAGAATTTTAAGAAACCTAGAAAACCTGGGTAAAATGGCATTACTTTGATATATTCAGGGAAATTGAACAAGTCAATGTTACAGGTCACATTGGTTAACACATAAATATCAAGAGACGATCTGCAGTTCTGGGAAGATGTTAACAATGAAATTGTTAATTAAAAAAAATTGGACACCTAATGTAAGTTGGAGTTCTCTCTCTTTTTATAGAACAAGAAATGAGTGTAACATTCCTTACTTTGACCTGTGTAATATTTTTCATTTCAGTGGTCGGAGTGGTCAGGGAAATTTGTTTTAAAACGTGGAAAATGCATAGAAAAGTCAGGGAGATGGTCTGGGGGGAACCCTATGTTAGGTAAACGTTACTTGTCAAAAAATGTATACCCTTGAAGTGGGCATCTCGTAATGGCTCGTAGGCTGGCAGTGATTGCCTGGCAGTTAGATGCAGCAAAATCAGAAATTATATTTTTAGATTAGTTTAGGTCAGGGTAGGTTAGGACAAACAAAAAGAACATAAAAAGGATAAATTCCGATAGCCAAGACAAGTGTTATGCTTGTCTACTGGACAAGTAGGGTTTAAATATACGTACTTTGTCCACATTACTGCAGGAGCAGGGAATATACCGAAGTACAGTGGTTCCCACGCTATGGATTCAGAAAAAGTTTTGAAATATGAAAATTGCGACTTTGCTTATCCAAACTTGCGAAGTAAGCTTAATCAAAAAGCCGTGACAACAGTACAGCCATCAGTACTGATCTGCACTGTGCTGTACATTCAAAAGTAAAAATAACGTTTTCTTGAAATCTTAGTCGAGTTGCATTATTACACTTGATCTTGTTTTTCAAAATGGCTAAAAATCATGTTCACTAAAATTCACGTAAAATCCATTTTATATAAAAACGAAATTACAAATGATGAATTTTATTTCGTTTTAATAAAATTTGCCTATGGCGTGACTACCAAATGTTTTCTAAAAATGTTGCTATGGCGTTCTAGTTGAGAAAAGTCTGAAAATGTTTCAGAGACAATGTTTTAAAAGAAGTTTTTAAGGGGCGCCATTTTTTATTTTCTTAGAACGTCCTACTAATCAATAATGTTTGGGGTCACGAAGTCTGTCAGTATAAAAAGCTGGTATCAGTCCTAACAAGTTTGGGGACCACTGTCATATCCACAAGTGCTACAGCAAGAACTTTGGTGGCATAAGCGAGCAATAAATGTTTGCCATGATGTTCCCAGCTATCACCCATAACAATTTGCAGTTTTTCAGCACCCTGTGGATTGTTTCTGATAACGTAATGGAGTGTTCTGGCATCGTGTAGTAGCAACAAGCTGACAGTTTACACCAGGTAGCGTGACGAGCGCATCCATCCAACTGTTATATACGAAGTTGAAATCATATACGTTATCTAGGCTGGCGCATCCTAATTATTTTTTCAAATTTCTCCTTGGAGAAGGCAAGCTTTTTTTTGTGGGTCTCCGTAGATTCGGTTGCCTTCTTCTCCCTTTTTTCGGCAATACTTTATTTGGACTGGCGCGATATGGGAATTCCACTTAAATCACTTAAACGATTTCTGCGCAGTTGAGATAGGACTCGCTTAACTGCCAGGGCTTTTATTCGGAGCATATATAGACAATACAGATCAGTGAACAAAGACACGAAACGAATCAAGGAGTTTTTCGAGTGGCTGCTTTGTTTTATGGGTGTAGTCATCATAATAATCGTAATGGCAGCATTTTCCCCAACAAAATGCCCCATAAAAATGAACTGGAACTGTATATGTTCCGTGGGATGCTCCGCTCCCCTCTTTTTCATGGCTTTTCTGCCTTTTTCTCTCTTTCGATCCTGCAATTCGTTTTTCTCTCACAACATTATGGACCCGGGAATGCTGTGTGTGTGGCATCGAAAATGAGAGATATTGGAGGGAAAGCTTTGCCCGGATTTTTTTGGGCGATTTACTGAGGGATTTTTGTGACACCCTCCTCGATTTTTGAAATGCAGAACTTATTTGAGGTGGGGGCTTTTAAGAAATCGTCGGTTTTGTCTTTGGTGGTTGCATTTCAGATTGCTTTGAGACTATTAACTACAATACAATGGACTCAGCTTAATGTGATAGCGGATAATGTTATCATTCGTTTAATGTTATCGAAAGGTATATAAATACACAGTGAAATCATCGGTTATTGTAATCAACGATTCGCGAATTGTTACCATTTTTCCCTCATCAAGGATTCCTAAAACAGAAGGAATAAGAAGTTTTGGAAGAAAATGTCTGAAAAGGTGTCCCATCTGCTATTGATATCTAAAATTTCGAAGAATATTCTTCTAAATTTTCGATATATATTGACAAAAATGTTCCAATACAGCCGCAATGGCGAAATCTTACCCTTGCCAGGCAGCCTGGTGAGTCAAACAGGATCAGCTGAGTGGGGAAAATGATTTTGATGTTGACATCAAACGTACATCTTAGTTGAAAAACCACCAAAAAGTGCTGAAATGACAGAAGCACTAAGAATTTTAACTACTTTGTCAGCAGAAATCAGTTGATTTTCAAATACAATACATGTATGAATATCAATTTCATTAACGAACTTAACAGAAAACTACGCAAACCAAAATAATTGATTTATTTAGCTGTAAACAGCGTTGTAAAGTTAAATTATGTGATGATCATGTTCATTAGAATTCAAATTAAACAAAGATCGCCTTTTCATTCTGTCGGCTTTTAGAATCATTTGGATATTGTTTTCAAAATAGCCTGGGCCCATTGGGATGCGGTATCTTTCATGAATTTCATCTCTGAGACCAAATACTTTCGTTGGCTGAAATCCACCAAATGTATTTTAGGTTTCCAAAATAGTTTCCCTTATGGTATATCTGTTATAGTTTATCTTGATGAGAATTTCTTAAGTTCTTAAAATTCATTCTTGGGTAGCCTTTTTTGTAAAAACAAACCCCCCTTCGCAGTTATCATATGTAAAGTTATTCTTAGGAGAATGAATACCAAATTTATTATTTCTGGCAGCATTCTTCGAAAAGTTTCACCTACGATGTTTCTTTTAGCTACAATAATAATGTTCCAAGAAATTTTTCGATGCCCTTTAAAGCCGCCAACGTTTTCAAAGAATTTCAAAATAATTTATTCGATGAGTAATACTATCAACTAAAATTATTAAAATCTGTTAAAATCCACAGTTTTGCCTGTATTTTAATGAATATCGACTTTGGCGTTCTTCAGTGTATGGTTCTATTAAAATGCACCAAGCACTGGATAAACTTTATGGAAATTTCTCAAATTCACCTAAATCATTCCTGGGAATCCTTTTTAAAGAAACTCGAGAGTATCCCCTTAGTTGTTAACATTTGTAAAGTTCAGACTTCATGATTGGCGTAGTTTCACAGCCTTTATTTGTTAGCAGCTTGAACAAGGAGTTAAAAGGCTCTAACTGCACTATTAAACCCATGCAAACTTTAATTTCATGAGCTTTACTATTAAACTTGTTATTATGTATTCTTTCTTATACTTGACGTCTCCTGTTCCACTTGTAAATGTTGATACCCATCTGGACGTAGACAGAACTGCCTAAAATAAAGCTACGTATTGAATCCCAAATCGCCACTAAGCTATAAGGTCAAAATTTGCTTTTAAGGCCCACCTATAAACCGTTTCAATGAAATCGAAAAATACATTTGGAACTAATGCCATTAAATTTCACATAATGTAGAGCTTTAACGATGCTTATTGAACGATCATTTGGGAGTTGTGGAGAATGGTTGATGGGCATCGGTTGTAGCCTCATTATGGAGGATTATATTAATTAAACCGAAGTGCAAGGATGAATCAAAAGCTTTAATCAGCGATGCCAAGCGATAATACTGTATTTCTGGATTAGGTTTGATTCAGGTTGCAAAATCCATGGTGATAATTGTGGGAAATTGTATTAAATGCAGCCCTGATAATGTTATGGCAACCGTTCCAGAAAACGATTGTGTGATGCCAGTATTCGAGAATTGTTATCAAATCGCATTATCGGCTGTTTTTGCTGTTTTGAATTATTTTTTTCTCAACACTATATGTGATTAGGAAAATTTCTGAAAATAAACCACTGCATTATTTGACGTTTCAAAAGCCAATTCGAAGCGCTGGTGGTTACACATCATCAATTCTAACTCCACATTATTATAATCGATTATTTTAAATGAACTAGCGGCTATATTCAAAAGTTCCAAATCAGAAGCTCTTTGCAGCTATAATTAGGGCGATTTCCTTTATCGATTCAAGATTGTTTCGCTGTGCAGATGTTGGCCATTAGCAATTTCAATATAATTGATGACACATTAAAGATTATTGTGCTGCATAGATACGTTGCATAGATAGAAATGTTTATTTCACCCCTACTTGTCAAGTAAAGGAGAATGACACCATTCCTAGCTTATCCATTTATATTATACATGTATGTTCACATAACCTGTCCTAAATTACGTTAAGCTTACAAATATAATTTTATTTTTGCATGCCACTAATCACCCGGCCATCACTGCCAGCCCACGAGCCGTTAGGAGAAGCCCGCTTTCTCATGTGTCTAAGATAGAGCAGAGTAGCAGCAGGGCAAAAACTGTAATATAGTCAGTAAATATTGTAAAAAAGCAAGCAACTTTTATCAGGAACCATCACTTGACCATTGCGAGAAATAAATCTTGTCTTAACTTCATTAAGCACCCTGTATAACAGTATCTTGGTGGCTTGATGACCGCTTGGACGAAATCGGCCTAAAATTGCGTTTGTGGATTTAAGTTTCTGAGAACGACGTCCTAATAGTTTATTTTCTTGGTCAATTGTCAATAAACCGCGCCATTAAACGCCGCCATATTGTTGTTGCCCCCGTAATCCTCTTTTCTCGAGAAAATAATGACTACTTCAGGGCTTCTTATTATTTTTTATTTCTTGGGATCCTTATTATTTTTTCACTAGCGGTGGAAAATAAAGCATTTGGCAAAAGCGCAATTCTATCTCCCCGAATATGTTTTATTCCCCTAATAAAACAGTAAGCTCTAGCGTAATGTTGTGGATACAATTAATCCAAGCGGCTGGTCCAACCATGCATTTGCGGTGTTATTTCATTGTGGTCCACATGGAATACTTTCCAAATTCTTAATTCTCTTTTCCATGGAATCGATGAATGCTCTTTGAATTCATCCCATTATTTTTGCAGTTATACTTGCTTCTCTGAACATGGAATCTTACAATCTACGACCTAGGATACTTAGCATTCACTGCAAATGGCTTATGAGGAATCGATCGAGTTTAATTTTGTGATTCAATGAAATTCTCAGATTTCGCTTGTTTTCAGCTTTTTAATTAGACAAAATCTCAGCACTGATATTTGATATGCCATTTTCAGTCAATATTTCAATTTCGTTAGAATTTTAGAATTACTATCATGTTCTTAAGGTCTTCACCTCATTGGCACGTTGCATGATCAAAACATTCAAACATGAAAGAAAATATAGACATGAATGATAATTTCAGTCTTAACAGTTCGGTATATTACCTGATCCAACATTCAGTATACAAGAAGGTGGACTTCTCATAACGGCTCTTAGGCAGTCAGTGATTGCCTGGTGGTTAGGGGCAGCTAAATCAGAAATTATATTGCAAAAACAAAAAGGATAAATTCGGGCAGCTAGGACAGGTGACGTTCTCGTTTATTATAGATAAGTAGACTTTTAATATAAATACATGTACTTGTGGTGTTAACACACTTGCAGTAGGGACTATAACGAAGTTTACATGAATATCAGCAGTATTTATATTAAATTCGGGATGATGTGTGCAAATGTGTTGCAATCAATCTAGTGTACACGAATCTTAGGTAGTAAATTAGATGGCGTGAAGAACTTCTCAAACTTTCTGCTTGATTTGAACTGAGGGAATAAAAATCGAAAGGCAGTGATATAATTGGATAACGCTTCTTGAAGCGAAATTTCGAGATTCAATTAAATTTACGATTTCGCAAAATGTTTTCTCTGTGTTGGCCTATTATACTTCAGTTCGACGTAGCTCTATCGCACTTTTGAAACGCATTTTGAGATGAAAATTTGAAACCCTTCCCGAGTATTGATGCGTTTGTTTCGCATTTCTTATCTGCTGAGCAAACGGAATATTGACTAGCCAGGTTTTCCAAGCATTCTTTCAATTTATCATCAATCCATTGAAAAGGAGTGAAATTGATAATATGCGCCGCTGGCGGCATCCGATGTATCCCTCCCCAAAATAAGAGCAAATATTTTACATTTCTTTTGTATCTAAATGCAGTTGAACCTCCTAATGTTGCTTCCTTTGAATCTCTCGAAAATGTAGTGGTTTCACCAAACACATTTCTCAGTACTGCGCTGTCTCTTAGCTTAGAATAATAATTTTAAGAGTGCATTTAGCATGCCAGACTGCGCACATGTCATGAGATTTATCGGCAGACTAATAAGCCACGAACCCCACAAAAATAAAGATTATTTGAATTAAAAACTTTGGATAATGAGGTAAATTTTTGGGCAATATGCATCCGTGTGGAATATGACGTTTTATAAAAACTCCATTCTCAAGCTTGTTATGACATGGTAGAGATCTGATATTAAATTTTAATAGATACTGTAACGACATGCAAAGAGCTAAAATGCCTAAAAACTCTTAACTGCTATGGAGATGTAATACCAAAGTGATTGGGAGAAGGCTTCTAGAAACATGTTCTAATGAGTAATTTAAAATATGTGGACAAAAAATATTCTGTCCTCGTACTCAGTGCACAGTCAGGAAAATTAGCAGGAAATAGTAATTGAAGCTTGCTCAGGTAGTTAGTGACTTTAAAATGTTTCATTTCCATTTACTTTTTGTACAAGGGAAAATGTCATGTTTTAAAGTGTCGTTTAAATTATACCGCATCATTTTCTGTCATACCCAGAAATGTTGAAGTTTACATGTATAGGGACTAGGGAAGGTAGTGCTTGCTTCTGTGTAGCTTTTGTTCCTTTTTTCACCTTCAACAATACCATTTCAGATATGGTGCATATTTAGTAGCTCATCATTTGAATATCAGTTTCCCATTGTCCCATGCCTCACAGTCCCTGTGGTTGCATACTAAATCAACCAATGGGGAGGCAGCACTCCTGGTGCATCCGAATTCCTCGCCTTCGACCCATGATGGAAAATAAATGGTGCCCATCCCCCTGGAGTGCCCAATAAGCAAGGTTTTGCTGTAAGTGGAATTGTATATTAGGTGTTTTGTATGTCCTTGCTTTTTTTCTCGACTTGATACGTGCTAAAAAGCGGTTTTTTTGCTGCCAGTCAATAGAAGGAATGAGAAAGGTTGCCCTGGCTGTATGGTTACGGTTGTCTGATTCTTTAGCTTTTCCACAAACGTGAGGGAGACATTTCCTACCCATCAACCCCCGCCCTTTTAATATCGAAGCAGAGCGCAATACGTTTGCACGTTTATAGAGGGTTGTAAAAAGGCGAAAATCGAGTTTTCTTACTTGCAGATGAGGTCTTAAGTTTTTCGAATTTTGTTACTGCTTTGCCCTTTCCTGTTCTACATCGTGAATAAAAATGTAACAAGAAGTAGCTGACTTTTCATTTGTCAGCGAAAGGAGCAAATTTAACTCGAACAGGCCTTTTTGCGAATCAAGAGCAATTGGTATCCTCCATTTTGCTCTTTAGATAATGGAACCTGAACGAAATATGCAATTTTGATGATTGCTTGACAATCATGTACATGTAGAGCATGCGATTGCGAGCTGCCATTGTGACTGTTCCTCATTATTCTTTCCGTATTGTCAGCTACTTTAATAACTAATAAGTGGTCTTGAAGGATGTCTTCACGTGCACTGATATTATAGTTGTCTTCCTTTAATATGGTTTTCTGTCTTAGTCAAGTAAGATTTTTCATTATGAATTATATATACTTGCTGATTTCTAAAAATTTTGAAATGGCGTGGGTAACATGTTTGAGCCGTTCAAATATGCCCTAATTACGTTTTGGCGTAATTTGCTTCGACAGTGATATTAAGACACTGAACCTTAAAGGTGATAGCTATCGATATTTGTAATTTGCAATTGAGGACATTAATTAACAAGTCGGTATAATTATTGATCACGATTGAAATTTTATCCGGAATTTTCTCTACCACGAAATTAACAACAGAGTCCTTGAAAAGAAAATTAACCCGAAATTACTCGAAATTAATAACAGATTCCTTGAAAAGGAAAAATATATTTCGACCAGCACAGAGTCCAGAAGTATGTACAGGGTTCCCACTGTACTCTAAAACCTGGAATTGTCTGGATAGTTGGAACAACCTGTAAAAGTCAGGGAAATTTGTATCAGCTGCATGTACAGTATAATGCAAGCTTTAAATTGCCATCACCTCAAATGATGAATTAAATTTGATTTTGATGCTGCAAAACGGAAGGCGTATCTAGCCGCATTTATACGATAATATGAGATTTTTGAGTTGAGAAAGATAGCTTATAATTTCCAATTAATGCATTAATGAATTAAATTAATTGAAGGTTTAATTTGAGTGTGAACCCAGCTGTATACAGCATGCTGAAGTTCAATCGATATCATCTGGAAAGATGAAATTTGACAAATTCAAGTTCCATTGAAAAATCGCTTATTAGGCGACGTTGAAATATGTCAACGTCTTAAAGGGAGGGGACAGGCCAAATGATGAGTAACATTTTTAATACCTTTAGGCATATGTTAATGTTGTCCAACTGGCAAATCTTCGAAAGAAAAGTTCATCTCAATTGTGATTATCACCTTAACGTGCTAACAAAACAACCCATAGATAACAGCACAAATAACCATTGGCTACCCTTTGCAAATTTAATTTTGTTTGGAAATGTTGCTTTAGCACGACTTTAAGATTTCCATCTTAACGTAGTGCTAAAGCAACAATTAGTCGATCTGCATGCAAAAACTGGAATCCACCTACATGCACATGTATGGCAACTTTTCGTTGTTGTTGCTATCCATTTTCGTTAAGTGCAGCATATAGCTGCAGGGTACCATTTCGTTTATTGACTCTGGCCCGCTGAATATTCCCCAAATACTGATAGGAGCGTTTTGATGAATTTCTAGCCAAATGTGATTTATGAAATTTGGCGCTTGTAATACGCCAGATATTTATCTCGGTCCTCGTGCATTCGCGTAAGGAAATTGAAAACGTAAGTAGTTTTGCTCCCCTTATTGATATTTTAGTTAAGTAACGCCATTATCGATCGGAGCCCGACAATAATTTCTTGGCCTAGCTCGTTGCCAGCTCCCAGATGGCCAGGAGGGATTTGCGATAAAAATTTGGAGCTAAATGCTCCTGTTTGAGAGTCGGATTATTTTCACACTTATTTGACGCACGCTGGCAAAAGTTTTAATCTCCGAGACGTGAAATCCATCAGTTTTGACGCTAACAAGGTTGGCTGCTGGCGCTGGAATCCACTTTTGGCTGTTTTTTATTTATTTATTATTATTATTTTTAAAAAAGAAGCAAATAAAAGCTGATTTTGTGCGAAGATAAATACACTGGAAGTGTAAGCCCGAAATGTTGGAAGAATTTTTTTCCGCGAAGATAGCCCTAGGAAAAAAAATGAGCTGAACAAATAATGCGAACTATATCGACTTTTCCCATGCTTGGGCCTTGTGTTATTGTGTAAGGAACTCATAAATCATAGTTTTCTTGACTAGGAGCCACGTAAACTGATCCAGTTTTTGTGCGGTTTTTATATGGCCATTTCCTGGACTCGATTGAAATTTTTTTCCCTTCTGTAACATTGCGTCCATTGTTTAATAGCAGTGTAATACAGTTGTCTGTAGCTCTGGGCCATCTAAAGCTGAATTTGGTTGACTTTTCGTTTTAATTTTGCGATGGCTTTGATCATCCATTGGAAATTACTATTTGCTCCTTTTCTCGTAAATTCATTTGTTTAGATGATAAGGGATTCATCCCTCGTTGGACTGAAATTTGGGCATGTCTTACTGTATATGTATTTTTTGATCTTCTTTCAACCTGAAATTTCACTCATAAATTTCGAATACATTTTTCAAGTGTAATTTGGAAATAGGGAATTAATTTGTATTATTGAAGATTAATTGACAAATAATTTTAAAGAAATAGGTCTGGTGAGGTATTAACTCTCGTTGTGTGGTGACAAATTTGTGCATGACGTCTGTACGATTGTGGAGAAGTGAGTTTCAGTAATTCTTGAAAACGATAAGTTATTTTGTGACGATTTTACCGTGTTGCGTTAAATAAGAAACTATTCTGAAAGCAAACGTTGCATCAGGTCACCAAGTGAACGTTATTTAATTTTCACGAAAATGTACAAGTTTTTGTGAACTAGCAAGAAAACCCACATTTTTTTTAAAGAAAACTACAATGATTCATCACTATCGTAACAGGCACAAGGTATATCCTATAGTGAGTGACCCATATGGTAGGACGAGTTTACAAAATACATGCATAGGCGTTTCTTAAGAGAATGGGTGCTAGCAGTGATTGCCCAACTTCGTGAATTTCAGGGGCAGCCTGATTTTGTGAGTGTGATTAATTGACTTTACTGGAACCAAAATTACTATACATAAAAGCTCAGTTTGGCTTTCTATGCTCCTCGCCCTCTGGAATAGTAGAATAATATTGTGATTGGCAATTATAAAGTGTGGTTTTATAAAGTTGGTACACTTGTTTTTACTTCGACTTATTTTTTGCATGTTATGCGAAGATAGACTATCCTCAGTCTTAAGCTACAAGAAATTCACTTTAACAGTGGTGACAGAGTACACACTGGGTTACTGAGTTGAACTGAACAGATGATCACTTAATTTGTTTGTCGAGTATCACCACACGATCTTACTGCGTGTACATGTCAATATTCCACTCCGTTATTGCTTGACTAAATTTGACATGTTTCTTTTCTGAAATCGAGTAATTGCTAATTGGCAATTTCTGTGACAATGTGCTCCGAGCAGTTTGGTGGTGCGGAAGAAACAATAAAACGTAAAACATAAAGCAATAAACGTAAAACCAAGTCATAAATGGCGCTGTAAAATTCAGCAGTAAAATACAGCTTAGGCAGTTGACAGTTTAGTTCAGCAGTGATATTTAGCAAATTCTTGTCCTCGTTCAACATCTTTGGAGAGTAAGTGCAAATTTGGCTGCAGTGTATTCTGTTTTCATTGATGGAATTAGGCAGTTGTTTTTCAATCTTGATTGCATTGAGCAGATTTTCTGGCTTCAGAATTGGCTGAGTGGGAATTCTTCTCTGGCATGGACGTGGTAAACTTATTTCTCAAAGCGCTTTAATTTAATCTTTTTGTCGTTGTTTTCCCTTGTTTTCGCCATGTCCATCGTGACTGAGTGCTGGCTGACCATCCGCTAGTCATGGGGCTAGTTTGGCAGGAATTCCGTCCCCGGAAAGTGGTTTTCGAGGGCCCTTCCGACTAAAATTGAGTAAATAAGTTTTCTCTGAAAGGCCGTTAAGAGGCCATTAGCGGACGCGCTGACCATTCGAGGAGCTGTTCTTCTAATGTTGCAAAAGCCATCTTGGTCATGGACAGTGGATGACCGTTGGGGGAGCCTTTCAGAAGCTGCTTTTTTGGCCATTAAGACAATGGAGGAATTCGAATGATTATCTCGGGCCCTAATTAGGACTCCCAGACTCAGTTTCTTCCTTTTTTACCCAGCGCACGAGTAATTGATGTCGATAAACGATGTTTCCCATTAACTTTTCTCAATTCTCACCTAACTATCAATTAATTAATTTGATAAAAAAAATGCCTACACGGAGGGGGAACGAACGCTGTGCCCTGGGAAATCCATTGCCTTTTTTGCCTTTTTTGCGGTCGCTTCTATCTGTTAGGCTTTGGGCCAAATCGTCTTAGTGATAAAAGCAAGCTTAATTTGCGTCGAACAAAAGCCCAGAGACAGAAAACACTAATTAGATTTAAGCCAATCTGGATCAGATATGGACGCGCTGGATGCTGTTTTTGTCGTAAAGAAAATATGGCGCTGAAAACAAGCACTTTACTCGTTTATGGGGACAAAGGCGCTTGCTTGGACGCTGGACAGCCTATTAGGGCTGGGGCTGGATTAACATTTTCTGTGAACATCTTGGTAACAGGGTGATGGACGTCGAGAAATCGATGGGCCAACTCCAAAAACGACCGAAATGCTACTCCTTCAGAAACATGGTCTATACTAAAAATTTACTAATAATAACATTGTTTACTAGACATTTATTAATACTCGTAGTATTGCAATGATCATGCTCGATCATGCATTGAATTGAATTGGCTGCACTCCGAAATATGTTCTACTCCGCCATAGACACTGTGATAAAGTAGGCTTTTCCTAACGGCTCCTATGCTGGCATTGATTGCCCGACTTATAGGGGCAGCTAAATTAATTACTTGGTTTTTTACATGTGGTTTGGTTATTGTACTGATTTAAATTGAACAGCTGACAAAATAATGGCAACAGTAAATGAATGGGGCTAGAAATGATGTTGGCCATATGGTTTCAAAGAGCACAAGATGAACTTTACACATTTGCCGGATTTCAACATATTTGAACAAGTTGCTTAGTGGTATTGAAATGATATTCAGATTCAAAACTTAATTATCAGTAATTACTTTCAAATGTGCTTGTGAAAAGTTGGTATGAAATTCCACAAGATTGTTATTCAGTTTTTTGGGGTTACTTCGGTATGTGCCTTGCTCCAGCCGTGATTGCCTGGCATTTAGGGGCAGCTAAATCAGAAGTGACATGGTTAGGTTAGGTAAAATAAATAAAAAAGAATAAATTTCGAAAGCTAGGGCAGGTTGCAGTCATGTGGTCGAGGAAAAGTATGGGTTGAAATACATGTGGAAAGTAGATATTTTTTCACATTTGGTGAATGGCATATATAAGCGAAGTATATTTTTTTGCGAAGTCATTTCGAGAAAAGTTTCGGTTGTCTTTTTATTAATGGGTGCCCTTATGGATTGAGACTGCATTGTAAATAAAAGATGCGCTACAGGACCTCCACCATTATAATTAATTTGTTCATTTGTAACAAGAGTTCCATTTATTCTGTGCAGCCCCTGTGCTTCATTAAGCACATGACATGGGCGAATTCAGTAACTTTCACGAAATCAGTTAGCCACTTTTAGCAAGATATTATCAGAAACATACTGTAAGCTTATACAGTACATATCCATGGTAACTACATAACCAATTCCCCGCCAATTTTTTAATGTGCAGTCAGTGTACATCATTTGATTTCAATCACAGTTTCTAAGCATACAGTAATATCGGTGTCATATCGTTGACATGGACGACGTACAGAGATCTTGCTTTTTGTCAACCGTTCCATTTGGTACGCTGGCACTCGTTTTGGCATGTTTTTGGTTTTCTCCAAGATAGCATCTCGAAGCAGTGCTTTAATTTCACTTAGCCGTTCCTCGCCACGCAGCTCAGGACGGCCCTACATAATTGTGGCTATCTGATTATCACGCTCTGGAAATAAGTCTTAATTGAGGTTGCAAAGGCAATTATCTTTGAATTGCAGTTTCTATCTCCATTATGTGCAGTTGTCACAATTTCGGGGCCTGCACCGAGCATGTGTCTTGCGGATTATTATTGATGGAGTCTTTGGGGGCGAAACACCCTCATTATTTCGTGTATTACGCGAAAAGATTGACGTCAGTATGCTTCGCGGGGCATTACCCCGTGTGCACGTTTCCAAAGTTATAATTGGGGCGAGCATTTTGCCAGATTAAATGGGAATAAATTATGCCCGGCATAAATGACGTGGGGGAAAAGCTATAATGGGCAGGTTTTTGGCTAACTGGCATGTGCAGACCCTGGGTTAATTAGCTACGAGTTTTAGAGCTTCCATAGGAATTCCCAGGTGCTCTAGAGGCGCTGTAGTCGATTCAAGATGGACGACGTAAGTGGATTCTGGTCACCAAATTTTTCCATGGTGGAATTCAACCCTTTGTTGCTAGGCAAAGGACGAAGTACAGTAGAACCAATGTTGGCACGACATGATTACCAAGATTTCTGGCCAAGAAAGCCCAAGAATTGTTTTTAATATCAAATCCAGTTAATCTACACAGGAGTTTACCAGTATTTAATTTTGGAAAACTTACCTTGTATGGATCGTTCAAATTGGTGGAGGGGATCTTCAACAATGGTATATCTTGTCTTTACTTGGCTGATTCCAAGCCAACTACTGTACGAAACTCTAGGTTCAGAAACTCCAAGCATCCCTAATAAAATTGTGAATGGCACCTCCTGAAACACATTATGTACTATAATGTAAATAAATTCGAATGCTTAAATTTATTTTTTAACCCTTAAGGGTAGGAACGTGGATCATTAATTTCCTTCTTTTTCTAATTTCCTTTTGAAAATGCCAATGCCCCAGTGTGTCATGGCACCAAAATCTCAAAACGACATATGACAAAAATACAGCATTTATCTGTATGTGGAGAGCACTGCTTTTTTGTAAATACCTTTATTGTTGTACATAGGACGTGTCATCTGCTGGGTACTAATAGTCCTTAAAAATGTCACGCTATTAGCTCTTGGAAGCTTTAGAGTATAGGGGTAAAGGGTAAAGGTGCAGAGTTTAATTGAAGATTACTACACGACTCAGTACCTCTTACCAAGGGTGTCAAGCATATCAAGTCTTCCCTCTAAGCTTTGTCCATATTTCCCCAAATTGCCCAAATTTAGGTCCGAAAGTTTGAACCAAAAGGATTCCAAGCAAATCAAATCGTCCCATTATCTGTTCTAGCCACTACTCTAATTGGCCCAATTCTCACTTCCACCCATGTACATGAACGTAAAGATGATCATCAATCACATCACAACCACTTCTATGTAAACTCAAAAAATTAGCCGGAGGACAGTGTCCTTCTGTCTTTATACATGTACATGTATGACCCCACTACTTATAAAGTTTATAAACCAAACACTAGTCCTGAAATCCCTGACTATGCAAGTTTAACATTTCTGATTTCCATGGCCAAAGGTGTTCAGGTGTTTATTTTTTCTCATCCAAACAACTGTTTTTTCCACCACCCTTACATGGTAAGCATGTCATACAGCACAGCAGTAAAGAAAGCCTCTTTCTGCCAATGTTTTTTCACAAGTTTCTGTGATGACAGATCAACACCGAACACAATAGCCACACAATGGCCTAGCAACTTTGTGGGGGATGAAGCATCTCACGATGCATTTTACACTTTAATGCCCAAAGCTGTTTAATGAGACGATTAGGGCATGCCTATTTGGGCAGGATGGTCCAAAGTACACGATGCCATCTTCTGATGGGACAATGTTTTCCAGACCCATTTTTTTTCTTTTTCGTCACAAAGAACAATGGGGCTTCTGCTGCTGTTGGACCCATCGTCCATTCAATTCCTCCGTTATTTGTAAAAGCCTAATGGGGGCATGTATGGAGCTGACATTGCTCGACTTCGAATTTATCACGAATGAACAATTGCATGGAAACCGTTTTGGACTCCATCCCAAGCGGAAATAAATTGGTCTTAGGACAATCATCGTCTTGGTCATGTCCAGCAGTCTGCATGCTGACCGGACAGCCTTTCGTGCGCATTTAGAATTGCTTTTCGTCTCTGTTTTGGAAAGCCAAGCCAATCCAGCCATAGCACCAAAAATGCCATTGCTGAATTGAATCTTCTTTTTTTGCCCTTTTTTATTGTCCAAGGTGGGCTGAATTGTTGACAGGCATCTAAGTGCGCCTGTAATGGTAGGTGGTAAAGCTATTTTTCCTTCCGATTAATGAGGTTTTACGACGGGGTCTTCGTCCTTCCCAGCAATTTTGAGTCCTATCAAATGCGTGATGAAGTGGCAAAGAGTCTGAAAACGCTCTTTGTTGCCGATTGCTTCCATTTTTCCCAGCCTGAAAGACTACTTAGAATGGCAATTAGACTGCTCTTCAACGCTCGATGGTCATCGTCCACTGCTGGATAGCCATCTATGGCCATCTTCGGCAACTGTATTTTAATTGGTGCAGACCTAGGTGTAGTAAAATTATCCCAAATCTTCCTGCGAGACCTTAGAGGATGATTGGTAAAATTAAAATAAGGCATGTTGGCATGTCCAGTGAAATGGAAAGCTATCGCATTGTTAAATGTATTTTCCTTAAATCAGTGTATAAATTGGCTTTCTCAATGATTCAAAGTCAACTTCACATAATACAGTACCAGAATTGCTATATGAGCTGCGAATTTATCAAGCAATTACACTTACTGTACAGAGAGTAAATTACTTTTGTGTGTCAGTCAAAGTGGTCAACATACAACATGCAGAGGTGCAGTTGGTCAACATATAGAGGTCACAGGCTTCCATTGAGTTAATGTGGTGACCGTCCGGTCAGTTAAAATGTGGTCAAAACGTGGAGGTGGTAAACTTTGAAACTTCAACTGTATTTGCTGAATGAGAGTTTTATCATCAATCAACTATTAACATGAACATCTTGAGCAGTTTGAATTGTTTAAGGCCAGTGATGTGAATGAACTACATGTAAAGTTTTAAGGTAAATTGTTTTAGTGTTGTCCCCATCAATGAGTATTGTGAAGTTTGCTGGTAAACGACCAGGATATGCCTCATAACTTCTTGTGAACTTCTTGAAGGCGACACAACTCGTCCATGAAGAAATAAGTTTGAAATTCAGTAACGGCTCGGCCCGAGAGACAAGATAATTTTCATCTTCCGTCATCTCGTTGACTACGCCATAAGCCCTCCATTCTCTATTGTTAATTTAGGTCAGCCTGTTTCCTCACAATGGGTTCATTTCGTTTTCAGCGCCTTTTTTAAGACAACTTGTTTCGACGTTGGCGCATTTCGCCTGCATAAATCCATGCCGTTATCGCACCAGGGCTAGGTTAAGGTGTCAGTCAATCTGATGCGTTTGATAAAAAAGACAATGTGCTGCTGAGCCCAGCAATTTTTTCCCTCGAATCTCCTATTTTTACTTCATTTCCTTTTCTCTTTTTTCTTCGCTGCCTTTGCAAGATTGCTTTCTGGCAATATGGGCCCTCGGAAGTCTATTGCGATTACCGGTCTGCCCCATGCCCAATCCCCATTCGGTTTCCAAGAAATTAACAAGTTTTTCCAGCTTTTACTCGAATGGAGAATTTGCAATTTCGAGTGGAGAAGTTCGAGCTCAACCCCTTCGCGGAAGAATAATGGGGGATTAGATGAAGTAGTTTATTAAAATTTCCATAACACGATAGTCGACGGAGCGTGATAATACCGCCGAGGCATTCACACCGAAGGATTTGCCCATAAACCACTGCTCCTGGTTGGGACCTCCTGTACTTGTAGTGTTATCAAATTTGAAACAGTTCGTTAACTGCAATGGCGACGAGTAAATAAAGTAACTCGTTCTGCTAACTTTTCTGATCCAAAATTAATTTGATGGCGACAGTAAAAGGATAAATGGAAAAGCAAAAAATATAGTGTTTTTGGAAATTAACCATAGTCGGTAAATTACGTCGAAATGGCTTCGCTATACCTTATGCCCTGCTGCTACCCGATCCGCTATAGACCTAAGGGGAAAGTCGGTTTCTCCTTATGGCTCGTAAGCTGACAGTGATTGCCTGTCAGTTGGGCTGCGAAGTAAAGAATTTGTTTTTAAGTTAGGTTAGTTACAAGAAATCACAAAACGAACAAAATCGACAACAAAATATTTGAAACACCAACCTCCCTTCCCCTCCACCACACACACAAAAAGAAAACAACTACTGGATGAGTTGAGTTGTGTGCACATTTGGAACAGGACATAAAGTAAAGTATATTCGGGTGTACATTACGTGTATGTTCTAAAAGTGCGGATTCATAACCGATGTTTAGAAACATGATAAAATAAGTTGACGTCAATTCAGATGTAGAAATTAAACAGCAAACGTAAGCTTGTTCCGCCATAGACGCTAATGAAACGTTGGCTTTTCTTGACAGCTTGTAGGATGGCAGTGACAAATTGCATGTTTAAATTAATTTAGGTTAGGATTATTAAAATCTACGAAAAATCAGCACAAATAATCAAATAATAATTGTCAACCCAACTGGTCTACCATACCAGTTGTGTTGAAATATATCGGGCACATTTGGAGCAGGACATAATGTATAGTATACCCGGATTTTTCCTGTAATTTGAGTATGTCGCTGTGTACTTCCCTCTCTTTAAATTTTGAGTACATCGTAATCACTAAGTTAAAATTTCCGGATTGAGCGAATTTTGTTTTAAATTAGATCAGTAATGATGAATTCATACTCATTTATATCAAATACAGTATATGCACACTAATTAATGATTGTCTTAGGCGAAAATATTATGGATGTATTACCAGAAATAACTTTAAGTTATGTTAACCTGAATAGGTCATGCATGAAAGCCTGTTTTACATGTTTACAAGTTTGCATTTTTACATGCATGGCTTACTTAGCAAACTTAGAATTTAAACTGTTAATTTAAAAATATTAATAACGAAGGGTTAACTACTGTATAAATACCCACTGTTGAAAAAACGTTCCCTGGCGGAATATTTTACAAACCTGGATCACAGATGATGCATTTCACCCAATATTTGATGAAATGCCAATACTGATTCACCATTTGGCACCACGCCACCCCACAACTTACGTCATCACGTGCCATTTAGTTAACCATCTTACAATAAGATTGTGTCCACACCTGGTAAACATTTCTTGGAAACATGGATTGTGGGACATGTTTCATCAAAATGTTTCCACATTTCTAGCACTTGAAACAAATTCGTGGAAACATGTTTACTTTGTTTGCTGTACACTATTTGGGCAATGTGGGCACTGTGTTTGTCGAAACATTTTTCCATACAATATTTCAACATTTTCCCACTAAGTAATGTTTCTCGGAAGTTTCCAGAGTGACAAGTCTTCGCAAAATGTTTTTAGTTGTGTACTGTACTAGGCTTAATACTTGAACTTGCCATTATTACAAACTATGTTCGAAATCGTGATACAATGCATTCACAATCGTGATGCATGCATTTCAGCACGTGGTCGTGATGATAAGTATTCACCATTCGTCGAATTTGGCAATCGGGTATCGATTTCCCCCCCCCCCTGACTGCTTATCAGCGTTGCTCATATGGCGCCAAAACGTATTTGGAAGCCAGGAATGGCATGGCGTGCCTCGAATGGCATGCGAGTAAACGATGTAATTTTTAACTGAACATAACAAACGCATTTGGGTTGAAATCGAGGTATACAAATAATGCATTAGGATATACAGGGCAGGGGAATTGCTGGAGTGGCTGGTGGTTTGCGTGCGGGAATTAGGCGGCCATGTTGGGCGGCTGGGGCGCTTCCGGTTCCGCTTTCACCTGTTTATTGCCCGCATCCAAATCAGGGAACATGTCAGAAGAGGCATAAATGCGAGTGATGTAAGGGCGTGGGAATTAACGTGACGGCTTGACAGGAGCATCCTTCACCCAAATGCGAAAACAGAAGGGGCATGTGATCCATCTCACTTGCCTCAACCATCATGGGGGATCCACCCTGATTTCTGCTCCCAGGCATGCGAATGTGAATTCCGTCTCATTAAACGCATTGTGGTTTTTGGGACCAAATGAATTTTTGATGGCTGTTGTTTGTTGTTCTTCGGAAATCTCGGTAACCATGCTGAGTGCGTGATGAGCTTGTGGGGGAGGCAACATGGGCTTGTTTAACGCCATAGTGCGAACTAGGAAACCAAGTTATGTGGTTTTAAACAAGTTTTGGCTATGCTACGGTATATGCCCTGCCGGTGTTTGAGGTTCAATGGGCTCCGCTTAAGGTGAGCACATTGGGCCACGCTGTTTTGATAACAATAGCCGAAAGATTCTAACAACCGAATGACAATTGAAAAGGCATTCGTTATTTAATTTGAATTCTTATGTACCAGCACTTATATTTTAAATCAAACCTATCAATAGTTTAAATGTATGCTAGGTTTTGGGAATCACTGAAAGCTTATGAGCATTAGAAGCCATCTTTTTTAGTACCTGCTACAAATTAATTATTTTTTCAAAATGTAACGGATAAAATTGGATAACTATAGCAATTGGATGTAATGTGTGCCCAATTGGAGCAAGGTAGGCCAAAAAAAAGTAAGGAAAATTCACCTCATTTTGTTGGTGCAGTATTAAATTCTACATCAAGCTGGCAAATAGACCTTCAAAGTTTTAACAATGACAACGTGTTGGCCTTATTCGATAGCCATGATGAACAAGAAATAGTGGGTTTGTTTTCCTTTCTGCTAACTTCGTTTACGTTCCAAGAATTGTCTTGACGTCCACAAATGGAACCTAAACAGCTCGATGAAAGAAATGTGGTGGCTTTGAAAAGGCCCTTGAAAGTTAATGCTTGTTTACAATGAAACGTTGAAAGGAATTGCGTTTGTTGAACTAAAGGGAAAGGAAATTAATTTCCAAAATTTAGCTTTTGTGAAAGCGCCACCATTAACATCGAGCATTCGTCAATTTCATGTGCTTATGATATTAACAACAGCTCGTTTACATTAGTAATATTATAGGCACTGATTCCTCTAATACGTTTTTCGGCAATACTTTAGACGACAAATAGTGTCGTAAAGCGAGTACATGATAGATGGTCTAGTTTGGAAATTGCATTGGACGTAATTTATGTAGAACAATATGGTAAACTCGCTTCGAAGGCATTCGGATATCCAGACAAAAGTCTTAGAAAGTCTGGCAAAAGTGAATAAATCTGCGAGGATATGTTGCGTGGCAGCCACATATTTTAAAGTCATTAACCACCGCTGTTTTCTTGCATTAGTGTTGTTTTTTGCCCCGTGATTCGCCTTTGTTATAACTCATTTTATTGAATGTGCTCGGAATCATTCATCAGTTTGTTGTTTTTATCAAGCAAATCCCCTGAAGATCTTCTATGTTAATGTATATATCATGATTTCCTGAGCATTTTTCTCGCCGTGATGGATGACGTTTTGTGTGGAAGGAATTATGCTTTCCTTTCGCTGAATTTCTGCCATTTTTTCTCCAAACGCCATTCTTTATATTTATATCTGTTCACGTTTTCAATTTCCTGAGCATGTGTTCTTTAACAGACGTCAACGAAATCACCTCCTCATTTGCTGCAACTGTTTCGAACCACCGTGTCGCTTTGGTTGACCGTGCAAAATTGATCAATAATTTTACAGCGTGTCTTTTTGACTGTGCCAAAGGTGTGATGGGTTTCTATGATGTTTTTGGGCCTAATTTGCAGTGGAATCGTTGTTTTCTATGGTATAGCCCCTGCGCCAGCATAGACGATAAGGTAAAATGGGCTTCTCCTACCAGGTCGTGAGCTGGCAGGGATTGCCTGGCGGAAAGGGGCAGCTAAATCAGAAATGACAATTTCGGTTAGCTTAGGTTACGCTATTCTTATGCGTTAAAACATGAAACATATACATGTAATGTGCATATAAACATTATGTGCACATTGGAAGCAGGGACTATATTGAAGTTTCGTCTAACGCATTTGTTCTGAAGTTAATTTTACAGATCCATTGCAGTGATACTGCACTCAAACTTAGCTCAGAAACTGTGACATAAGTTGCAGCAACTTGCCCTTATTCATGAACATGTCTCTGAGTGCAGGCCTCGCCTAAGGTAATATCGAAATGTCACGTGATGCATTTATCCGTTGTTTGCTTACGGCTTATGTAGGCTGAAGTTTCGTTCGCTTATCCAGATTAGCTTTCAAAATCACTAAAGTTCATTTCGTAAAATAAACAAAAAAATGATTAATCAGGACTCATCTTTCATTCCAAAAGATGTGGAGTGCCAAAAATTCGTATCAGGCAAATAATGACACTTTCGAAGCCAACAGGGTGATTGTGACTTTTGAAATATTTATCAAATTAATTTGCTTCGATGCATTGTTACGTTTCAGCATTTTAATCGAAATGCAGTGAGTTATGATGGAGAAGACGTATGAGCGTTGATGATTTGGTGAAAGTAACATGAATTTACGAAAAATGAGACAATGTGTGCTCCAAATAAGCACACGTGTTTTTGATGAAAGGGCTTAGCGTGGGATTCATTAGGGACCACGAACAGAACTGTCAGATTTTCAGAGGAGAAAAAAGAATGTTTGGTTTTCCTAGGAAACAATTGTATCACTGCTTTTAAGTATATCTGACAATGGGCTTATTTCTGTGTTTTTATTGTGTGGAATCCCTGATGGGTTTAAATGGCTCGGATCTTCTTTGCTCGCCATTACAGACGACAGCCAAAGTAGGGAAAGAGCTTAAACGTTGGCATTAGCCCTAATTGGGCCATTCGAAACCCCCCACACTCTAATCCAATCGCTGGAACTGGCGTGAAAGTCGTAGAAGCGGAGATGCAGCGGTCAACTGCGCTGACCACATCGAGCTAAGCCAACTTTATTGTCACGCTATAACTCTAAGCAGTTATTTGACGACTCGCTGCAATTGATTGGAAAGTCTGCATGCGAGGAATTCTTAAAACAAAAATTTTGCTGGATTCAAAAAGTTGTTTCTAGCACCAAGTCCTTAGAGGTTAACAACCCTCAAAATACTGTACCGCGAACTTCAGGGATTTTTCCGACATTGACTTCAGCCTAACAACGAGGACTTCAATGGAAAGACAACGAGGACTTCAACGGAAGGACAACGAGGACTTCAACGGAAGGACAACGAGGACTTCAACGGAAGGACAACGAGGACTTCAACGGAAGGACAACGA
>JAQGAF010001787.1:0-27566 GCA_034687865.1 Kryphioiulus occultus
ATTCTGCAATATGTTACTGATGACAATGTTTTTGGTTTGGACTTCACCAATCCATTGCAAATCCGAACTGCAGAGCTCAGAATAGTTAATTTTGTACATCAGCTAATTCTGTTGTCTATAGCTGCAATACTGCGGTAAAATTTTCAAGATATCATGGTCCTTGAAAAATGTTACGTAACGCATGGAGAAAACCCACGGACCCCCTGTAACAGTTCATAACACTTTTCACGAGGACCCACCCACCCCCTGGTGCATTACGTAATATTTGCAGGGCCCCTTAACAGGGTTCCCCCAGACCCATAAGACCTGGAAAAGTCATGAAAAATTGATTAACTTTGAAAACATCAGGGAAATTCAACAAATCAACACGCGTACCCTAACAGACTCAAAATCAACACTGGCTCATGAAAATGTTCTCTCTCCTGATTTTATATAAAAAAGCAATAAATATAGCATTCCTTACATTGGCTCGTCATATTTTTGCATTTTCAGTGGTCAGGGTTAGCAGGGAAATTTTGTTTAAAACCCGGAAAAGTCAGGGAAGTTGAAAATGTCATCGCTGGGGAACCTTATTCAGTGCCTCGATTTTGCAAAAGTATCCTAATTTGATGTCTCTTTGCAATAATAATGTTTAAAGCTAAGATTACTGAAGTATTTTGTGTAGCCTATTTTTCAAAATTCTATAAAGTGTCAGATGAATCCCGTTCTTCGATGAAGTTCGGTGGAATCTATTTCCCAATTTGAACAGAGGACATGCTCTAAATAGTGCTTTGTTATTGCCACGTGAACAAGACTTAGTGGCTGATCCTTCAAATGCCCTGCTATTCAATTTTTATTTGCTGCCATGAAGAAATTCTGCGATGTGTGAAAACATAAGTGATAACAACCTGGGCAGCAATTCTGTGACCCATTCCATGAGCACACGCAAATTGGTTTACTAATGGGTAGCTCGGGGATTTTAGCCAGCCAAGTTCCTCTTGGCACACGAGATTATCAAGCATGCTGTCATATTCATTGACCCAGGAAGTTTGGAAGGAAAACTATGAAAATGTATGCCATTTGGCCTGCAGTGTCCCAAATAGAAGAATGGTCCATGCAAGTGTTGGGTGATTATCTAAGCCAGCAAACCATGTATAGCTTGTTAGTTCCTGCACTTCGATGGCATTGTGTTGATGCTGACACTCTTGCGGTCATTCTAAATGGTGTGCACAGTGTGCCATTCCTGTTAGGCTCTTGTGGTCAATGTGAATTTTAAGCTCCAGGTGCACATAGAAAAGGATAGAATCCAGCTATGTTAAAGTGGTCGACTCATAGAATCCAGGTAAAGATACCTTGTGGAATTGGTGAATCATCTAGTCTTCAGTGATTTGGTCTTATCCATGAGAAAGCTTAGCAGGTGATGGATTTATGTGAGGCAATGCATGGTTCCCACTTTCTGGGAATTCAGGAAATGTCAGCAAAATGAAAAAGTGTCAGGGAATTCGTCAAAATTCGTGAAAATTTCAGGGAATGTCAGAAAAATTGAAGATAGTTTACTATTTTTTTAAAACAATTTTTTTTAAACAAAACAACTAATATTTATTATTAAAGAACTTTTTTATGAATAGATTTTTTTAAAAAAAACTAATATTCACCATTAAAGAACTTTTTTTATGAATAGATTTTTTTTTAAAAAAAGTTACCCCTTCATTTTTTATTTCTCAATATTTTGTTTCAAAAAATGTTACCTTTCGCGATCCTAATTTATTATATGTAGGCCTACTATTGCTAAACAATTTTTTGTATGGCAACATATTGACTAAACCTACCATTTATGACCTAGTTTTTTTTAAAAAAAAATTCGCCTATGGCGTTTTTTCGGAAATTCGGAAATGGCGTAGTATTAGTATTTAATAAAATTTCTAAAGTCCGCAGAAATACATTACGGCATTGTTGAAATATGTGTATTTTGCACAAAAATTGTCCGTTGTATTTACTGTACTGTTAATTTCGCTACTAATTATTAAAATTCATTACTTGTGACTTCGATTTAGGGCTTGAAAAGTAGTACATGTACTATTTTTGTGGTCTAATATTGTGTGAAATTTCGTCTAAAATGTCAGATAAATTAGTGAAAAGTTTTCAGGGAATGTCAGGGAAATAGGTTTGACAATTTGAGTGGAAACCCTGTGAGAGGCAATACGTCTTACTTAGTTTTATGTGACTGTAAAGGTCTCAAATGTCACCAGATATTTTGTTTTCTGTGTTTGTTGATTGAACCTGTACAATTTAACCTTTGTCTTCAGCAGAAGGTGTTCTATTAATTGTTTGGATGAAGATCATACATGTGTTTCCATAGGCCTACCGTATTATTTCTTTGATTGGCCATCAATCGACGAATTCTCTCTTTATAATTGCAGAGTCAGTTGAATCTGTCCATCATGGAAGACTCTATAAAGGAGGACAAACCCAGAAAGGAGCCACCACTTCCAAGCAATCCTCCACCTGTTGGAAAATTGCATAAATCTGGCGCCGTTAAAGTACTTCCCACTCAGAAATATTTCAAGAAACAATACGGTATCCCCAGTGAGAATTCTGGTAAAGATGCCGTGGATAGTAATCCACCCAGTCGTGTGGTCCCAGCATCTCCTAGTCCGAAGCCAGAAGTTGCAACAGAAAAAGTAGAACCACATGTGGTAACCCCTTCTGCAAAAATAGCCAAGAAGAATTTCAGGTAAGAACTTTCTTTTAGCATTTTGATCTTAACGTCGATTTATGTGCTTTAATGTCAGACGTATTTCTTCAACAGAAAACCAGCAGCCATGATTCAAGTTATGCCACCAGTTGTTCCAGAAGTGGAAAAGCCCATGCCACAACCAGTTGTGGAGTCGAAGCCACTGGAGGTTGTTCAAAAGGACGAAGACAAGCTGTCGACAATGCTTACTGATGCCACGTTCTCAATTGATCTAAGTCCATCTAACGTAAGTCCAGTTAATTAACTTTTATATTGAAATACGAAAAACTGCTGTATGCTTTATAAGAATCTTTCATTTTTGAAATATCCAGTTTTTGGTTGGGTGGAGTTAAGATTGTGTGAGGAATTCCTTGCATACTAATGAAATCAGACAGCATTGCCTGCACTTGTTAGTTGCGCATAATGCACATAAATAATGCTAGTCTTATGAAATTGGCCCAAATTGTTTACCATGTGGTTTGTACGGTTGGCGTAATTTTTGTGTGAAATCCAGATTTCAACATTTGTTCTGAAACTCCTGCTGACAAATTGCTATTATGATTCGTTGCTGGATTACATTTATTTTAGAATCATCGCCTCGTGTCACATTGTTTATTTCAGGATCCAAACATTCCCAAGACTGGATTTGATTTCCTGGACGATTGGTAAATGTTCGACTCGTATTGTGGCAGAGCCATTGCATAGCATTGCTGCACCATATCTATGCTGGATTTCACTTGTGCAGGAAATAGTTAGTTTTTATACATTTTTTAGTATTTATTAAATCGAAACTAGCATAATGCGTTTTCCATACCTTTTGCAATACCGCACATCAGCCATTGCACTGTATATAAAACTGATCTGCTACCAAGTAATAATAATGGAAATTCCAGGTGAAAGGTTTTTGTTTTTAAATCCCTGCCCAGTCTGCCATTAGCCTTTCACCCGTGATTTATAAACGTGAACATTTTTCTTGTTTGCGTCACCCCCTTCCCTCGAATGCTTGTTTTTTGGCATGTGAATCACACCCAAGCTAAATTTAAACCAAGGTTGAATGAATTTGGTCTTATCTCGTCTGAAACCTTTTCATGCAATGCTAGATCAGCTGATCGTTCCTGGCTTTGAACTTTGTTGAATTGGTTTGCTTTGTTCTGATTATTGGATGACATTTTGAATTAGGATAATGCCATCTGCAGAGCATCATTTCCTCATTATCTCAATGAAACACACAGCAGTATTCTGGATACTGTTGCCTGATCCTTGCCTCATAAGTTGCTTCACTAGAATACAGTCTAAATGAACAATGATGTAAAATGTACCCAATGATATATTCAGAATTCCGCATATTCCAATTTGATGTACATTTTGCATGGTCTATTTTCACAAATACGCAAAGCGTTACAGTTTAAATCATTACGATGCAGATTATTCTTAAGCAGGTCGAGCTATTTACTGTAAAACATAGATTATTATATGGGATTCTGGATAATTTCGTTCAGAAAATTGGATTGATAATAATTGATGTAATTTGAAGGGCAAGTTCAAAAATTGCTTTCAGCGTAATTGCTTGTTTGGCAATGTTCAGATTTCATTTAGAAGTTTACGGTAAATACAAAGAGGATGAATCCATTGTCACGGCACTTTATATACCAAAGCTATTTATTTAAAATGGCAAGTCTGTCATCTAATTGTGCACACTATGCGCTACATATCAATTTTCGTACAAGGAAGTTCTCAATCATGTTTATAGGTAAATGTTTAACCTTGCACTTCGTCAAACTAAACCTTTATTATGCATTCTGACATTGCGAATTTAGCATGCACTGTAAGAATTATGGCCAGTCTTTTGACCCGAGGCTGGAACATGTTTTAGAAGCGAATTTTGTCGATGTTTTGTAATTGGCTACAAACTTACACTTGAGTGAAGCAAACTAAATTGCAATTTTTTTCTATCAAATTTATGCCAAGTAGCCTAATAAATGAACTTCAGCACAATTTCACGTTGTGTTAAATCCCTTTATTTTACGACGGACGATTCCATTCAATTATCATAAAAATGATTTATATACAAATATAAAAGAGTAAACAAAAAAACAAAAAACAAAGTAACAAAAAAATCCTTGAAAAAAAACTACCAGGGTCACCAATCCCACTGAAATAAATGTGCCTTATGCAGCAATTGTCTTTCAGGGTTTGCTATTATTGCCTTCATTGTTTGCTGGCTTATGCTCTGTACTAGCAATATCCACATTCATTGTTTGCACTTATCTTACTTAAGCAGCAGCGTAAAAATAGAAAGGACATGGAAAACCCATGACCGGGCCACAATAACATGTTGCAAATGTTCAACTGCAGTAAACCATTGAACTTCGGGTGGAGGCGTATGATGAGGTGTAGCAGTACTCCAACTGCATGCCGCAGGTCTGATCAGGAGAACTGTAGCGAATGACATAGAGGCCACCCGTGTTTTCGATGGCAACATTCATGAAGTAAAAGTGACGCAGCATCACACGGCCAAATGACCTCAAAACCTGTAAACAAATGGACAATTGCAGGGTTTGAGTTGGACATTTCCCAAACTTAGTTTACCTTCATTCAATACAATATCAAAACTTCATACATTTTTGAAGGCTAGACTAGAAAATCATATCGTATTTTACACGAGTAAGTAGTACTGTTTGCATTGATAATTTAATTGTACTTTTAGATGTATTAGTACATGGTATTAGTTTCACTGTAATAAGCTTTCTTTAATAAGTTTAATAAGTTTGAATCAGGTGGTCCCTTGAAAAATCTTTTAACAGGGGTCTAGTACAGTATTTAACTAAACGTGTTATATTGCAAAGTTATACAACTTGTGTGAAAATGAGAAGAAAAAAGGTTATTTAACATGTTGTAGTATTGATGACTTATGCAGTCGAGTGAGTGTTATATAACAAGTTGTACGACAGAGTTAAAAACTAATTTGTTATACCAATCTATTGATATGTAGTGTAAACGCACCTTTAGAAACATGGTTTCTGGAAGCAGCTTTCCTCAAAATGTTTCCATATTTCTAGCAGGAAAATAAACTCCTAATGTAACTTGCTGGAAATGTGGAAACTTTTTGAGGAAATCTGATTGCAGACACCATGTTTCTAGGAAACTTTTCTTAGACGTGGACAAGGCATAGCTTGACAATAACTTTTCCAAAAGCTTAGCAAAAGTGCATATCCAGGTGCCATATTGTTGTTTGCTCGCATGATGAACAATTTGTTGCGAGGGATTTAGTGTTTTTCTGTTTTTCAGCAAATTTCGTTCAAACTTTTCCCGATTTTAGGTCTGAGATAATTTTAACATGACATAAACCTGATCATTTCCAGAAGCATTCTAGTGGGGACCAAAAACTGAGTTTAGTTACCTTTGTTACGGGATTTTTCCTTTTTTTTGGTTCTGCTTCATTGTTGTTGATGTCATCGGGATCGCAGATTTCCACCGCATCTTCTCCTTTCTTCCAAAACTTTAGTGTTTTCAGCAGAACGCTGTTCTTCTTCATTTTCTTGAGTTCCTCGTTGGTGGCTCTGGTGTTGCCATTCATCTCTTCCTGTGCCACCAAAGAATTGGTCCTATACAAAACTTTGTAGTCGGGACAGTCTTGGTAAAGTTGCAAGAACTCATCCATGGAGACTCGATAGCTGCCCATGATGATAGAATATAACTGGCTGCAAATCACGTCCTAACAACTCCGCAGCGATATGCTCTTTGTTACAATTATTAATTCAATAAGCAGTTTATAACCACTTGTCAGCAAGTTGTCCACAATGCCTATTGGAGGCCTCTAAAGTGGCTTATATAGGCTGTCATCGATTACACCCCCAATGGACAGGCTCGTCAATGCAACGTGGTAATGCCATTGATAGCTTATCAGTTTACAAACAAACGTTGTTTGTCTACCCGCCGCACTTATTGAGCAATTCGTCAAAAATATTGACGCGTTCAAGTCCGATACTGGTACCAGCACTGATTAACTGTGAACTCTTTACTCTTGGGCCGAGGGCGCATAGACCTAGTCAATGGCTTTCGGAATATTTTTAACTATGTTAATTACGGTTCGAGAACACATTCAGAGATAAAGCATCAGTTTCTGTAATATTTTTTTCTGGGTTTGGCTTGATTTTCAGCTTGCCATCTTTACTTGGAGAAACAGCTGCTGGATATTGCTGGGATATTTTTGGCTTTATGAGCAACTGTAAACAAGGCTTCCGTTTCTAAAAGTAATGCCGCTTGGAAAACTTTGAAAACTAACAAAAACTTCCAAACAAATGTTGTGACAAGCTTGCGGCAATTTCACGAGCATGTCTGATGAAGTTCAAACGATTTTCTGACAGCACATTCGTCATGAAATAACAGCTCTAGCCTTTCGTCAATTAATTAGCATTCAAGCTATTTCAGAGTTTCATTTTTTAAAATGACTCTGAAATAGCTTTGCAAAATCAAAAATTGGGGGCCCTGAACAAAAAAACAAACACGATAGCCCTGACCTGCATGTGTGATAATGATGATAGTACTGTAGGAAATTTTGAATGATGAAATAGAAAAAAATAACATGAAAGGTCATGGTTAGCACTTTTTTTTCTCACGAACTGTCTGTCTGTTGACTTCCAGCTAAGCTGAACTGTTTTCGTTTTATACCATGCGTTTTCTTGGCACTTGAGAATTGTTTACTTTTGATTATATATTTACTGATTTTCTAGTTCAACCCTCATAATCGCTTTCCCAGTGTTTATTTTGATACTCTATCGATATCTCAGTTTCCAAAAATGAAATTTTATCGCGTTCGACAAGGCTGTGCAACTGAAAATATTTGATCAAGGGACGATAATAATTCGTGGCGTTGTTCCGACATCTAAAAACATCGATTTTTGACTTTTATTGAGTACTTCCGCAAATTCGATACATGCAAGGATATCGACTTATACTAATATACACATGGTACGTGTTTGTCAACCAGTCGTGCACATGAAAGTCATGGAAATGTCATGAAATTGACATCATGTCATGGAATTTTTTCTAAAATTCATCATTTGTCATCCAGTTTCACAAACAATTTCACCTATGACGTTTTTTGGCCAATTGTCATGTCATCACTGTGGTAGAGAATGTTTGTGAAAATCATTATTTAGTCACGACATAAAACTTGAATGACCCCATATTCTAATAGGCATGCATTGAAACATTTTTTGAAGTCATGAAAAAGTCATTGAAAAATCATGGAATTTGCAATACAAAAGCCAGTAAACACACTGATTGCATAATTCCAAAAGTTTTCAAAAATTTTGATATATTTGTACAGATTACGCCATTTGTTGTTGTTTAGAAGTTGAAAAACCCTCCACAAATGCAATTATTGAACCTGGCAACATCATGCCTGCAGCGCCACCAGTGGCTGGCGTGATAGCCACGTGTTGTCATTTCGCAATTCTAAAAATCGCTTTTAGACGCAAGTTCGCTTTAGTTCATTCGACTTTCAGGAGTTGTATTCTTAGGTGGCATCTGTTCCTCATGGCCATGCAAAAGGCACAAAACTCTTTTCAGCAGCTCTACGATGAACTGGGCGGCGAACAAAAGGAGGAATTCCTGCAGTGGATTTTCGAGACTAGGGGACAGTCTGCATTTGGTAAAAATGCATTCAGTTATATCCACCTATAATCGCCCAAGAACTTATCAGCCTGCATGCACACTAACACTCGTGATTTCAATGAATGAAATATGGGTTTTCAGAGGTCATTTGATTTCACACTCACTCAGTTTGTGTTGTAATGTGAATGAAATGTCAGTGATATATATCATCAGATTGAGCTGTCAAAAGGCAGTGCATGTTTAGTCGTTCTGTAGAGAAAATTGGTTTATGTTCTTATACTTTTACAACTTGTGATGTGGTGGGTAGTCAAAAATGGTGAATTTACATATAAATGGCACTGGCAACATTAAATTTTGAGTTGTTATAATAAGTTTCCTTCATGGATCTAGCATATATGGGAGCTATAGCTTCCCAAACATATGTTGACCCCATGACAACTTCGTCTAAAGCCATGACCACATCTAGGAAACATCTCCTTTAGAAACATTCCTTCTGGAAACAGATTTCTTCAAAATGTCTACACATTTCTAGCATGGATGACCTTTTATCCCTTTTTCCTCCGATATGTTTGATGAAATATGTTTCCAGTAAGGAAACATGTTGCATGAAACATATTGGAGGAAATGGGCATTAATATTTCCAAGCTAGAAATGTGGAAACATTTTGAGGCAATGACAATCCAGAAGACAGTCTGTAAATGAGTGTGTGATAGTTGTTTTGCTAAGAATCTGCGAAATGCAGTAACGATATCACAGTGACATACTCTGATTTTAGTTGCATAGATTGTCGAAGTAGAATAATTCTAAAATTCAGTTCAGGCTGTGTGATACATTTCAGAAAAAAGATTTAATGATTGCATTTTGTACACATGTCAGTCAAGAAAGACTGGCCTACATTTTCCAAAATGTTCAGGCCAGTTAGGCCTACTGTCAATTCTGTAGCCCTGATAAAAAATAGTTCTGTTTGTTATATGCCTAAGGTCAGAGAATATATTTGGTTTCATTGGACCAGAGTCCATGCTGCTCAGAAATCAGTCCCTGGAAAACTTTCAGGCTCTATCTTATCTCTTGTAATACGGCATATGTTCTTTATTTAGCATTTTAATCTGTAAACCCCTTTGCGAGTAACCGCAGATATTAAATGCATTCCTCGCTGGTTTATTAATAGCAGGATCCGGCGTTGTCCGGGTTATTCCATTTTTAGCAACCGAAATGTAAAGTGGAAAATTTATTAAGGGGTATCGCACAAGCCAGGCGGTCATACACTTGCTAGAATTTTTACTTGCTTAGCCAGCTTGCTATGCGTTGGGGTGCTTGCACTAACATTGGCAAACGCGGGTAAAATGCTCGATGCCCTCCTGAGCTATTTTGAACCGAATTTGTTTGCTGAAATTTTAACGTAAATCCCTTGTCATTGTGATTGGAATTGATGTGGCAGACATCTGTTTTGGCTAGACTGAATATTGGGTAAAACAGTCGGGAATTTATCCGAAAAACTTGAGACAATTTGTAGCCAGTTGAACTTTAAATATATGCTGGTAAACTCTTAATTGAATTTCAAGTGTTGTTGCTCAAGCGAACTAAATATAACATTCCAATGGGGCTTGCATTTTGTATTTACGGTCAGTTCCCCTCCCACCCCTACCATGTTAAAATATTGAAAAATTGTATACATAACACTCTGCGAATAATGAATAAATCGTTGTGATAATAATTTTGCTTGCTAGTCAGGTTACTTCTGGAGGCGACAATTCAACTTTAATGAATAAATGCCCAATTTTTTAACATGGCAGGGGCGGGAGGAGAACTTCCCGTTAAGACAAACCCTAGAAGGAGTTGGAAAAGTTTCACTTGCGAATGGGAATTTTGTCACAAAATGTGATTTTTATATTGATATGATACAAGTTCACGACTGAGGAAAGGCATAATATTTGAGAAGCTGCCTCATAAGTTCTTGACATTTAAGTTATATTCAGGAACAGTATCTTAATGAACTAGTTTACGCAATATGAGGTTGTCTAAACCAAAGACTGGCATCTATCTAAGCCAGCTTATTTCAAGGAACCAGTGACATAGTAGGTCATTTGCAGATTCCCCAATTTTGAAAATATGGAATTCTCCCGTTGGATAACGTGAAGTTTCACAAAATACCAGCAAGATTTAGAATTTTTTAAGAAATGGAATGAATGTGTTTGATTTATCGCATAGAAATAAGGGACAGTCGACACATTTGTACGATTCGTTGTGTGCATGCTTTCGAGGAACAAGCACTGTTTCATATCTCAGTTTTGATCATTTTTACTAATAAGTATTTTTATTTTGTTCACAGAATGTTTGGCTGACAAAATGCAGACTGCTGAAGTCAAGCTCTCCGAGATAATCAGCGATTTGAAGGATGCGCTGCCGTTTAATGGTATTCTTGATTCAGAGAAGATTTATTTTCCAAAGAGTGGTGAAGTAAGTCTTGGAGTTGTGAGGCTTCCACCTTGCAGCACCGAGTCTGAAGATACATTGAATAAACGGTTTTTTACTTTGCAGCACTCTGACTGTGATCCGAAACACACTGTCAACGTGGATGCATTTTTATACGATGACTGGACACTCGATCAGCTGTGTGATGAGGGCAAACTCCAGAGGAGTTACTGCAAAGACTGCAGTTCACACAATACGGCACCTTTAAGTATGTAGAGAAATCTGGGATTTCAAGGATATTTAACTTGGGTGAAGAATGCATATTTGTTTTTCTTTTTAGCTTTCATTTCACACTCCATGTCCAGGAGGCGATTGCAATATTTGTTTTTAACTATGCTTCCCGATTTGAAGGGCAAAACTGTGCTGGATATCGGCTCTCGTTTGGGGACGGTCTTATACGGTGTAAGTTTTATTGAAATGCTGTTACCTAGTTTCCATGCAGAGTTAAGGAGCATTTTAAACAAGAAAGTCCTGTATGGAAACGCGTTTTGCTTACCTAAAGTTGATTTTACAGATTTAGTTTGAGCAACTGCATGGGGGTGGTTTTATCTAAGTAAAAATTTAAAATCCATTTTAACAAAGTCTATTCTGTCATGGGAACACTTGACAGGCTCAAATTGAGCACAACATTCAGTTGACTCTAAAACCAGATCTCTATCATTTTTCACACAGCTTCTCAATTTACCCGCAATGAGGGGACGTCGACTTTGTTGTTGAATTTCTGAGAGCACCTGCGCGGATTTCTTGGTGGTTTTTTTTCGAAACGAACATTTGAAATAAAAACACGAGTTTCGGATCATACGCCATTTTTTTGCGCTTGAGTAATGAAGAAATGTTGAATCGGGTTTTAGCGAAGTCAGATAAACCACGCCCTATCGCCCTATATTATAGTTGCAGCTTTTAGCCACCAGGTGACAAATTGTAAGTACGGCCATTGCAACGCAATGATGCTTGACGTTAATAAAATAGATTTTATCTAAATGCAATTTAAGTCTGCATGGAAACTAGGTAATAGTATTTATACTATGGCATACTCAGAAAACTGTTCCAATGGCCATAGAAATTCTAACGCAATAACTTTACAGCATGAACTAATTGCCATGAACCTCTGTTAATAGCAGTTTGTGCTTCGACTGGCCACCTACTAAAATTTTGATGACGTTATTACAGCAACACCCTGTATTATGTACTCTCCTTGATTCAGCGCTCTTAAAAAAAATCTAAAGGATTGAACGAGCATAACTGAGGCTGAGACCACAGGAGATGACATCATGACATTTATTTGTAATTTTATTCCATTTTCGTTTCAGAATCTAAACACAGTATACCTGTATGTGCATGCCAATAACACTTAATTTTCTTGCCATGGTACGTTTCATTACTTTCTGCGTACGTGCTGTCACTGCCGTGTTCCCTTTTGTGCAAATTTTTGTAGACCCTGAGGTTACAATTCCCGTTGGCTTCATTTTTTTTCAGACTGATGATGAAAAGCATTGGTACGTCGATTCCCTCGAATTGTTCTACAAGCCATTAAGTAAAACTAATCCAAGTGACGGTGAGTAACTTGGTGTGTTTTCTACCAAAGGCCTATGAAAACTGTTCTTATTTAAATTAAACATTTAATATACAGAGGTACCATTCGAAAACTGGCGTGAACTGAAGACTATTCCAGGCGCATTCTTTAGCAAAACTCCCATTAACAGGTCTTTCGCATGTCAGCAAACTTTGACAATTCCATTTTTCGACAAACAAGGCAAGCCCGAGGCCGTGTTGACTTTTTATACAATACAGATGCAAACGTACAATATTCCTAAGGATGGCACATTTTTACCAGGTTAGAATTTTGCGCTTATACGTGTGTTTTTTATATTGGTTTCGGTTTCAGAGTAGCATTCATAAGACATCTTGCTTTTCCATAGCAATGCAATGTGAACCAGAAGTGAATCATTCACCAATGATTGGATATGGCAGTGGTTTAGTAACTTTCTGCTTGATTGTTATCGCCATTCTTGCTGGTGCTGGACATGCCTCCTAATTATCGGTAAGTCATGTTCAAACAGGGCTGTAGGTGAGGCATTTGGGCCCTGTCTGAAGGTGGGGGATGGATCATGCAAAAAAGAATTCATAGGTAATAAAAAACAGCCCATCTCTGCAGGAATCTCTCGCATTTGAGGACATACTGGGTCCTTAAAAGTTTTTTCAGTTCAGCTCAGCATTCCTACGTCCCTGTGTTAAGGGACACAAGTGATACAAAATTCTGTCGTTAGATGTTTGAACTGATATTTATGTTTTGAGGATATTCTGAGGATGTTGTGTTCTGGTGAAATTTTCCTTTAGTGTTTTTAATGGTTTTTTCTGCTTGTACTATAGCGGGGTGAAATATATTCAGTGTCCGCACAGAAACACGTATAACTCAGTAAAGGTGAAATTCGATATAGTCCCTGCTTCATCATAGTCACTATATGAAAGTGGGCTTCTCCTAACGGCTCGTGGGTTGGCAACGCTTGCCTAGCGTCCAGGAGCAGCTAAATCAAACATAACATTGTTAAGCTGGTTTAGGTTAGCCTAGGTTTGATCAGGTTTAAAAAACATGAATTAAAAGGATAAATTCTGCCAGCTTGGATAGGTTCTTGTACACAACCAAATTGAGTTGAAATTCAAACATAATGTGCACATTTGGAGCAGGGACCATACCGATGTGTTTCACTCAGTAATTATAAGCAGCTTAGCGGAAATTGTGTAAACAGTGTTATTAGTAATTGTGAACCCATTTGTAAAATATTTAGTATAGATTACTGCTGAGTTTTAATGTTCCGTCTTACAGGTTAATGCCTGGGTCAGTACCTCAAAAATCGGCTACCATCCTCTAATTGTCTAGTTTTCCATTCTACTACAAAGTGTACATGTACCTCCATATGTGACTTATGGCCTTTGGGCATGTTAAACACTGTAAACAAGAAACTGATAACTTGCAGTAGGACACGTGGGTAGGGTATCTGAAATTATGTTTGGTATTATCATGATAAATAAGAGCAGTTAAGAGTTGATAGTTTCGATTTCATGAAAAATGTATACATGTAGTATACCTGCAGTTTTTAACCTAAAAGAAAGGATGGTAAAATCGTTGCAAACATGATAAATTCATGCATTTTATTTCAATATTTCCTTGCTATTAAAATTCGTTAGCCTGTCTGTCTGTCAAAATTCTGCGACCAGCAAAAAAGTAAAATTGTAATTATAGCTTTCCTGTTAATAGCTTTATGGTGGAAAGATCAAAATACAGAAAAAAAGGCAATAAAGATTAACTTATCATTACATTGCCAAGTCCATTTAGATTTAAAAATTCAAGGTTTATTTATAACCCTTGCTCTCCAACTAATGGCATGTTGCATCAAATTTTGAAAAGTGTAATCGGGTTTTGAACTGCTGACTAAATAACTGGGTCAGTGGGTGTATGGGTATTACATGTATAAGTACGTTATATTGGTGTACATGAACTTGTATACTGCTATGTGCATCCATATGTTCAAGTTATTTTTTGTGACATTTCATACAATGACTACGGTGTATTTCCAACTTAGTTAGTTTGTCAAAACGCCACAAACTACAGAAACGGGTATAATATGCATAAGTTTATTTCTTTTAAAAAATAAATGATAGACCTTGTAAATTCGAAATTCAGGTGTTTATCTTGCTTTTAACTATGTGTAATCGGCTGAAAGTCAGTCTTACAGCCAGTGAATAGTCTAAATTTATTTGGTCACATTCATACATTTTTGACAATTTGCTATAACACAAATATGCAAATAACTTATATCATTTTTCATTAATCATTCTTTCCGAATTTTGTTTAGAAACAACACAATTTTAAACGTTTTTATAGAAATATCATACATTTCCCATTAACATGAATTTGGAGAATTGTATACCCTAATCCTGTAAACAGTGATGCCTTGAGACTCATTGCCTTCTTTCAGCGTCAATTTAATTTAATAATACAGCTTATTGATGAAGTGCTTTATGAATCACCTTATTTATTGTTTTAATTATTGCATTTATAAATGTTTGGAAATGCCTACGTTTACCGTTTTGTATTCGCGGGAAAGCACTTATGAATATATTTTCTGTCTATTATGCGTCCGTAAGCTTTCCGAATTAAACTGTATGCTGCTAAATGCAAACGTGATAATGCAACGTAACGGACCAAAAACAAAAGGTTTAACCCCAAAACTCCTGAAACCTTTCTATGAATTCGAACCATTCTTTTGAAATACTGTTTTTGATGAAATTGTGCATCAAAGCTTAATAACAAATTAAAATTAAAATGTTTGATTGAATAACTGATAATGTTTGGCTATTTTACAAATTCCTTCGTCTGAAATTTGGTACCAAAAATGACGTGCACACAGTACGTATACGCCAACCCAACTTGTCCAGTAGACAAGTATGAAACCTATTTTATTTTTATTTATGGCTTTTATTTGTTTTTTCTTCTTTTTTGAAATCTTTTTTTAAAGTCCTTTAAAAATCTACAGTAGTTTCTTTCTATTGCTGTCCCGCCGTCAGGCAATCACTGCTAGCCTGCGAGCCGTTAGGAGAAGACCATTTTCGCATTAAATTTAGGAAATGGGCAGCAGCTGGGCATGTAGACCTGCCTAGAAGCTTATTGTTCTAATTAGTATTTAATCACAAAATGTAAATGTTTTTATAATATTTGAAAACGGCAGTAAAATGGTATTACTGCCATCAAATGCGGTGGTAATTAACTGCTGAATTCTAATTTTTGGGTTGATGAATTACACCCCCCTACCACATGGTATTCATTTACTGATTGTAGGGTTCTGAGTTGAATTGAATTGAATGCCAAACCCGCAAAATCGGTTTCGGTTGTCATTGCGGATGCGCACACCTATTAGTCAATTTCAATTACAATAATTTTTTTTTGATTTGACTCACCCTATTAATCACTCGTTATTAATTTATTTTTGCTTCGATTGGCGGTCATACTTCAACAACTTAGCAATGCAAGAAAAGGTTTTATTATACCTTGAACGCACCAAAATGAATTAACTAGTTAACTTGTTAGGACCAAAGAGCCAAACTCATACACCATGAACGAAAACTGCCCACCACGTTATTCAATACATGTTATTTTATTGCTATTTTTATCTTGATCAATCATTTATATGTCCATTTCTATTTATAACTATAAAGATTTACATGTTTAAACCGGGATTAAGCCCCATTATTCGCCTAACATCTCTGTGCCTTACTGGCACTTGTTTCAAACTCAGAATGGTATAATTCGACTTTGGATAGTTAGACTGTTTGGGAACGTTCAGGTATTACGTCATCATGATAGGGAAGGGTAATTTGGCCAAATGATGCGTAGGAGGATAGATGGGGGGTCAACCGAATGCTGAGTTAACTTTTTATAACAATTTCGACCCAAATAGTTTTTTTTGCAAATGTGCGTTTATGACCAAAATTCGTCGTTTTATCCAAGTTTGTTAAAAAATTTCCTCAATTCGAAATTTTGTCGACCTTTGAAAAGTATGAGTTCTAACACACTGGGGAGGGAGAAACGTCTGAAAAATAGGGGTTATGTAATATGAACTGCTATGCACCTGCAATTTTCCATATAACCGTGTAACTGATAATAACCATGTCCAAATTACACACTCTATATTTCATCAGTCCATATTACCTCCGTTATGACCTAAAATTTGACCATTTTTGTCGAAAAACGTATTTTTGTTTGACTTTTAATTCTCATGGTTTATTTATTTTGTTTTGCATTCTTTCATTTGGTTTTAAATAAATAAAGAACTCGAAACATTTTATAACATACCAGTTTTCATCAAAACGAATAAAAACTAAATCGAATTTTTTACATATATCCGGTTGTTAGAGTTTGCTGTTTTTGAGAGCGCTGGTTAATTGGTTTAAGATATTCCTAACCTGGGTTCAATTGAATGGAACACCTCATCCGATGTACAACATCCATTATAAATACTCGGTATACTTGATTGTGTAATTAAATCATTTGTTTAATGCAATTTACAAGTTTCGCCGTGGATTAACCGTGGATTTTGTGTACTGTAGCTGTTAAACTGTACAAAGGAGAACAAATTTCACTTTCGATGAATTGAATAATTTGCATTCATTTCACATGACGTTTGAACAATCACTAGAACTGTTAATTGTATGCACTTGTCCAAGATACCAATAAAGGTTTTTCTAATTGCACACTGATGCAGTCATCTGCATTTTGGTAAAAAAACGTTAATTAGCAAAGGTAAATTGCTGATTTACACCAGGACTGTTGAACTTCATTAACCCTCTGTATAGTAAGCCTGCCGTCCTTGTTGTAAATTCGAAAACAAAGTTGTTTATCGTGTTAAACCATATTTAATCAGCTTGGATATTTCCAATTAGAATTGAGACTCATATGAGATAAATTTGATCTATCAAGGGAATGTTCTAAATGGTGGCAAATGAAAACAAGGATATACTACCGAAAATACATTTTTCCAAAACTAAAACTAAACTAAAATGTTTTTTCTTTAGTTGCCCATTGATTATAGGCAATCTCTACCAGCCTACGAGTCGTTAGAAGAAGCCAACTGATACATGGGGCTTGGAAAAGGGCGGCAGCTGGGCATGCACCATTCAGTTCAAAGTTTGTGCTTATCGTTCTAAATAATATTTTATCACAAAATCTAAAATTTACATAATTAACTTCATCATTCATTTTTTAATTAAAAACTCAATAAAGTCAATAAGTTTTTAAAATTAATTCTCACATCGATGGCCTAATGGCAATCCCACGTATCATCATTTTTTAGCAAAATTGAGGGCTTACTACTGCCTGTTTAGCATTAATAGAAAGTAACATCTGAGCCAATTTTGTATTTTTTCTATAGAAATTGTGCTTGAGATATTAATCTTGTTTTGCTGAACTTAAATGTTAAATACATGGAAATTATCATTTTGACACTGTTCATTCTTAATTCAACAATCAACATTCATTCTAAATTCTATTCGAAATGTTACCTTTTTTTCCTCTCCTGAAAAATTGCAATTTTGTTTTATTCGTGGTATTGCCACTAGGCCATCGATATAATTTTTCTTTTATTACAGATACAGTGGATCTAAGGATAATTAAAAGAAAACGCAAAAATCTTTATTTATTGACACGCTTTGAAAACTGTTTCTCCTCATGTCTTTGTGGAATTTTCGACAAGATGAATGTGTTCAAAGCTGTGCCAATTCATACGGAAGTTTGCCAACGCAAGGTCCTGGTTCATGCACTGTATCGAGGCGGCGTAACCGTCAGTTACGTCAGAAATGTACTAAAATCTACTATTTGTGGCCATGGCCGTACTTCAAATCATGCTGCGCCCACACCATGTCCATTCTTGGAGTATTTTTCTTCCTGAAACCCCCTTAAAAATGCTGGATTTGCCCATGGCTAATAATGGATATCCAGCTGATTCTGACTATTACAACGTTGGAACTATGCCAACGCTAGTACGTATTCTAAATTGCAGTCATCGCCACCAGGGGACCCAAACGAAATTTATGGCCTTGGGATGGCCTTGACCAACTTTACCAAGTCTTGAAGGGCTGATTTTGTCAGTTGACCTACAGACTCCATTCTAGCAATGTTTATCTTCGGTCGTCTATCCGCAGAGTTGTTTGTACTCATAGTTGTTTTTAATTACGGTATGGATAATAATTAAGGCGCTTCAACTGCTGAATGCACAACTTCAAATGATGAAGTTTACATGTAATTTGCGTTCTACATTTACGCCTACTTACAGTGTTGGTTGATGCACAAGACGATTCAGGACAAGAGGCCCCAAACTTATTTACACCTGGCTTAGACGTTGGGGTAAGTAACAAAATAGTTTTATTTAAGGCAGGCCCAAAGGTTTATTGTAGATGCTTGGATGCACATGTACTGAGCCTGATTTTTTTGGCGCCATGAGCTGACATTATTGGAGTGAAAAATTAACAATTCAACAGATATGTACATGTAGATAACAAATGCTGCATTTTACGTAACAATTCTAATCAAACAAATTTAGTACTAACAATAATAATAGTAAATAACAAGCTTACAGGGTGTAATGCTAAAGCAGGCTTAATAAAGAAAACGAAGTAGGCGAAATTTTTAGAAGCACAACAAAACAAATGCGGGATTTTACACTCAATTTCTGTTTGAAATATTGATTTCCTAATAGAAATAATCAAGGAAGCGCCGTGGAACACATTTCTTGAAAATCTCTGTGATAAATAAACAATTTTAAGCAGTTTTTGTTATTCAGAAATAATAAGGAAATTTTGAGTTTAAAAAAACTATAGGTATCACCAAACATACATGTATGTTGTAAATATTTTGAAAATGTCAGTAATATTAAGTAGGCTTAATGACGGACGCCATAGGCGAACATTTTTTTTAGAAAAAATTACCAGAAATATAATTAATCTTAAATATATTTTCTGAAACCCCTTTTTTCAGAAATATTAAAAATGAAATAAAGGCGATATTTTTTTGAAAACTTGACCAACACAGTGGTTTATTCCACACTTTCGAAACATTTTCATAACTATATTTGCCTGTAACCCTTCTGTGGATTACCCTGTATGCAGATTACATGTTAAAACTAATTTTTAGAAACACCTCCCAAATACATTACAGCAATGTGTGTGGCACTATAAAAATAATGTGTTCTATGAATGTAGAAAGGCGTGTCCCACGTCATTATGAGACGATCAAGTGAACCCATTGGTAAATTGTTTTGCGAAATTCAAATTCGAGTACGTTTCTTCACTTATATGTGAAGCATTAACCTGTTGACACTTCTATACAGTTTCAGTCCTTAAGAGAAGTACTAGGACATCAGAGAAATGCATTCTACTGGATTTCGATGCTGTACTTGTGATTCATGACCCCCAAAATTTTACCAAGATAAAGGTAGGTAAATTTAAACACTTTATGAAATGCAGTATACTATATAAAGGTTGCGGCTGACTTTTTATAAATGAGTCGAAAGTGCATGGTTACGTTAAAGAATTATGGCCCAACCTTTGGCCACTTTCCCACCATGCAAAGCATTTTGGTTCAATGCTGTACTATTTATTTTCGACTATACGTAGGATGAGTCGTTCACCAAGGAATGCATTCTTATAGTTGTAATGTCGATCATTTATTCCAAAAAATAATTTTTGGTAAAATCAAAAATCATCCTTAGGAATTTGAGCTTTAAGGAAACGAACATCTTGCTTTTCTTTTTTGACGGAGATGTTGGCAAAAACCCTTCATTTCCATTTTCTAAAAAAGGGTTCTAATCTGTCTGAGGCCATCAATTTTTTCAATTGATACATGTACTTGGACATACACAAAACGCCTTTATAATTTTAAGACACTCACATTGATTCTTATTTTCATCAAATTCCTCATAATATTGACAGTGTGATGCTGTTTTGTTTGCTTGTGTTTTGATTTGGGATTGGGGAATTTAGTTGTGCAAATGGCAAGTTGCCAATTTAATTTCTTCGTTGGTTACGTTATCATAAAATTCAATTTAATAATGATCCTGTGGGTGTAAATATGACAAAAAGGCTAGAGGTCATTTGTTTCGCAGTAGAGGTTATTTTTATGTAAAACTGTAATTTATAACATACCGTGCATGTACATGTACGTGATGAGCGACTCATTCTACATGAACAAAAAATTAGCGGTTATAATAATTTAGAAAAGCAGGAATGTCTTAAGAAATCTCTCAACAACAGTGGAATCAACAGTGGAATTTATAACATACCCTGCATGTACATGTGCATGATGAACGACTCATTCTACATGGGGAAAAAATGTACTAGTAGCTGTTATAATAATTTAAAAAAAGCATGAATATCTTAAGAAATCTATCAACAACAGTGGAATCAACAGTGGAATTTGTAACACACCGTGCATGTACATGTGCATGTATATGATGATCGACTCATTCTACATGAAAAAAATTTAGCGGTTGTAATAATTTAGAAAAGCAGGAATAGCTTAAGAAATTTATTTTGCTAGGTGGGTAATGATCATTATGCCATACTCTGCACACTTCTCCATAGATGTAATGAGTATGTGGGCTTCTCCAAACGATTCGTAGGCTGTCAGTGATCGCCTGAAGGTTGGGCAGCTACTAGTAGCTAAATAAAAAAAATGAGTTTATACTGTAGGTTAGATTAGATTAGGTTAGGTTAGGATTAACGTCGTGTTCCCTGCATCCTACTCACCATGTTAAAACTTATTTGGATCTTCATAATTCAAGAACTTATTATAACCACTAATGTTCCTTGCCACCATGCAGAATGGGGTTATCATCTAATTCACTGATGTTTATATTACGTGATTATTTCTGCAGTTTTAATTAAATAATAAAATAACGATATCCTTAAATAATACAGGTGCAAAGGGCAACTCCCAATTTTGCATTCCACTCGTACCTGTTATTCAGGGATATCGTTATTTTATTATTTAAAAACGGTGTAAATAACTATGTGAAATAAATAAGAGTGAATTAGATTACGCTCCATTATACATGGTGACAAGGATAATTGAAAATTTTAGTAAGTTGTTAAAGTAGGAAGATCCAAATAAGTTCTTTGCAGACCTGGTATCCTAGGTCATGGTCACATGGCAAAGGGAAATATCCCCTTAAAAAATAAACATAAAAATAATGAAGGATAAATTGCGGAAAGTCGTGTTAATTGAGTTGAATGTAAACATGTACATCCCCTATTTTTCTTTCAGCGCACGAATATTTCTATTAGTTCTGCGCGTTTACCTGATCAGTATTGCCCTATTGAGCCACTGGAGAAACCAAGAGGAATTTCATTCATGGTATCATATGCCTATACACTTGAAATCGTGGCCAGAAAGGTATTTGAAATAATAAAAAGACAGGTGATCTGAAATAGGTAACATACAGTACATTTGTCATAATGGTTCATTTTTTTTCAGAGCACGAATGGAAACAATTGGTACGTCGATTACTTCGGAGTGTCGTACAAATCCCATCTTGCTTTTGGCCATGCAAAGTATGGTAAGTACCTTGATGTGATCTTGCATTTATATGTAGGTTCATAATAAATTATGTTATGTTTTCTGACCATGTATTTTTTATAAATTCAGGTAGTCAGCGTGAATTGAAGACTAGCCAAAAAGAGCACTTCATGGAAACCCCCCTTGATAGGTCCTATATGTGTTCGAGTTGGTGGAAAATTCTTTTATACGATAACCGTAGCATCCCTGAGGGAGAGTTGCACTTCAATAGAATACGGTTGCAAGTTTACAACATTCAGGATGATGGCAAATATTTGCCAGGTTAGAATTTTGTGTTTCGTGTTTTATAGCATGACACTAATAACGTGCAAGCTTGTGTATAGTAAATTACTGTTTGTTTGCTTGAAGATGAGCGAACTTTGCATTTCTGGTAAATGTTTCAGTGAAACGTGTTTCGTATTATTGAAACCCAATTGTCTTTTTAACAATAAACTTATTCTTTCGTAGAATTCCTGTGCGCATCAACTAATGCCAGCAATGCAGCTTATGTTACCATCACCTGGTTGCAAATGTTGGTTGCTGTGCTGTTATCACCTTCCTTGCAGTTGCTGAACATGCCTCATTAACATCGACACGTCATATGTAAGAGGTACAATTTTCTAGTTGATAATTACCTATTTGGGGAAACGTTTTCAAACCTACTACACTTTCGTGCAAAAAAATTGACTCATCTGCATGAATCGAGTAAAAATGCGTTTTTCTCAGAAACCAAATATCCGATTTAAAATCGCAAAAATGCGTTTTGTAGACAATTTATTCCTCTTTATAATTCGCCTAGAGTGAAAAGGATTTCTGCTGAGTTTCTCTGGAGAATAGCCTGCAACTCCAATGCCTTATAAAACTGAAACATTTAAATGCAAATCATAAGTGTTTTGAAGTGAGTGTCTGCATGGATGTGTGTTCATTAAGCGCTGATAATCAAATTGCATTCAGAAACACTTATAGCCACAGGGATACAAGAATGCATATGTCATAAATAATGCATCAGGTTCGACATTTTGTGCCTCAAATATGCATAAGGAATTTTATGCAAATTAGGCGAATTACAAATAGCAATAAATTGTCTACAAAACTAATTTTTCCGATTTTAAATCGGACATTTGGTTTCTGAGAAAAACACATTTTACTTGATCCATGCAGGCGAGTCGATTTTTTTTGCACGCAAGTGTATTTTTAAGTCATTGGTAGTCACTTAAATTAAGCAAATATAGATGTGTAAATTTATATGAGTTATACTCGTATTTCTGTTAAATTTACCTCTCAAGTTTCTATTGACTGATTTTAATCTTTTAATTGTTATTAATTTACTGGCAAGGGCTTTAGGACAGCATGAGTCACTGGAACCAAACTGACCACCCATAATGTAGCTCAGTCTATTGCAGTTATAATTCTGCATATCTCATCCTTCATTTATTTAAATTTGTTTGGTACGACCCAGAATAGTACATGTAGGACATGCGAGAACTTTAGTTTTTTGCCTGCTGCCACTGTCTTAATAGACAATGAACGCCGACCTATAACTGCCTACAACATTATTTTCATACATGTTATTTTATTGCTATTTTTCTAATGATCAATCATTAATATGTCCATTTGGGTTTATAAAGTCAAGATTTATAAGCCAGGATTCTCCAGCATTCTCCTTAATTCTCCGTGCCTTACTGTTATGTGTCAAACTTTGAATGGTAAATGCATACTTTGAAGCCTGCTAAAGATGACATAAGTGTTTGGGGACGTTCAACTATAACGTGTTCATGGTAGGGGGAAGTTGAATTGGCCAAATGATTGTGTATGATGGCAGGGAGGTCTGGGAAGGCTCAACCAAATGCTGAGTTACCTTTTTTTTATAAAAGTTTTGGTCCAAATTGATTCTTTTTTGAAAATGTGTCTTTGTGACAAAAATGCGTCATTTTTGATCTAATTTTGATGATTGAGAAGGGTTGAAAATGACACGGCGAAGAGGGGGTAGGTCAGAAAGTAACGATTATGTAATATTTGAACGATACCATGTTATACTAACTCGGAAGTTTGAGTATTGTAAGAACACATGCACTGTATGTACGTGTACCTGCAATTTTCCATATTATATCTTTGTAACATTTCTGATAATGACTACGGTATCATTCTGGTTGCAACTGGTAGTTGTTGTTACTGTTGCCTTGGAGTTGCTGAATATACCACTTTAATATTGGTACGTCATGTGTTGTGCAAAAGGTAGTAGAATGTGGATTTGAATATTACCAATCTGTAAAAAATTTAAAACAAACATATTTTTGCCTTTGTCTAACCTGCAGTGAAAACGTTTTGAAAGCTACATGTACTATTTGGAAGTCATTGTTCGGCAGCTTAAATGAAGCGAAAATAAGTTTAAAATTTATATTTCGATGAAATTTACCCCCAAGTTTCTAAAGGTAGGTTTGGATTTTTACTCTATGACACATATTATGTATCTACCTCACCGACCCAGCATTGTACATACATGTATAAGATATTGACCATCTACGACATAAATCCATACATGTTAATTTATTGCTATCCCTAATCTTGATCATTTCAACATCCATTTGAATTTATAAAATAATTGAGATTTATATGCTGGGATTAAGCATCTATCATTCACCTACAATTTCTATGTGCCTTACTGCCATATTGTGTCAAACTTTGTTCGAATGATGTACAGCATGTAGACTTTGAAACGTTCTATAAAGCTGACTCAAATAAGTTTGGGGGCGTTCAAGTATTATGTCATCATGGTAATGAGAGGGTTAATTTGCCAAATAAAGGCGTGGGGTCAATCAAATTTCGAGTTACCTTTTTATATAAAAATTTGGGTCCAAATCGTTTTTTGAAAATGTGGTTTTGTGACCAAAATTCGTAATTTTTTATCTAATTTTGATGAAATTATCGCTCAATACCTAACACTTAAGGGGATGTGCTAAAAATTATGGGGAGTTGTTAAGGTCAGGAAATCACGATTAGGTAATATTTGAACGTTCCCACTTTATACTACCTCGGAAGTTTGTGCATTGTATAAGAACACATCAACTGTCATGTACCTGGAATTTTCCATATAACTTTGTAACATTTCTGATATTAACCAGCTCCTGCACTGTGCTGTTTGTCCAAAAGATTGCACTCTTTATGTACGGACCACAGTTATCATTTTCGTTCAATATTTAGTCAGTCCATAAATATTTGACCTCCATTACCTATGACCTAAAATTTGACCATTTATCAAAAACAGATTTTTTTCCAATTTTCAAGATTTACGCTTTTCGTTTTTTCGGAAACTTCAGATAATCCAGATGAGGAGCATCCATGGAAATTTAACGTCCTAAGCCTGTATTTGTAAAAAACTACAAGAGGATCGAGACCCTGCAGCTGTAACTAACAAATTAATTAAGTTCAATTCATTTCACCACCTCACAGTCAGCAAAAATTTGCAATTTTTTTTTATTCCGTTTAGAATTCTTTCAGTTGTTTTCAAATTAATAAATAGCTCGAAAAGTTTTACAACGTATCATTTTCCATCAAAAAGTATAAAAACGAAATCGAAAGTTTTTCTTTACATATTTCCGGTTGTTAGCAGTTGTTGGAGTTTTCTGTCTTTGAGAATAGTGATTGGATATATCGAATTGCATTGAAAACTTCATCTGATTTACAGTATCCGTTAAAATACTCGGTATACTTCATGGTGTAATTTGATCGTGCACAATTTCCAAGTTTCGTCGTGTACCGAACATGTATTTTGTGTAATGTAGATATTTATAAACTTTACCGTTGATTTCACCTTTGATCAATTGAATAATTTGCAATGTTTTAACAGGATTTTTACACAATCGCTAAAAAGATTGATTCTATATGTTTTTCGAAGCCACCATTATAGGTTTTTCGAATTGAACACGAATGCAGCCATGTTCATATTAGAAAAAAATAATAATCTAAAATAAATGCTGATTTTCCATAATAAAATAGGGCATCACCCTTTGACCATAATTTTTATAGAAAAAGTTACACAAAAGTTCGCCACTATGTTTCACAAAAATTCTATAAAAAGAAATACATTTTTGGTTTTGTAGTTTTTTAAACAAAAAATGTACCCAGTCTTCCCTTTATTCTAAACTCATATGCAGTTTGTTCATCATCGCAATAGCGGCAACTATTATTCCCAATAACAATGAAAATGCGTAGTTCTTTTGGATTATATAATGACCCCACTCATTATTTTGAAAATCAAGGACAACAAGCTTCACTTCTTGTTGCTGTAGTAACCATCATCATCAGTCATAAAATAGACCAATGAGAAGATTCAGAAATACATTCAATCGTGTGTTGTATTGAAATCATAGAGGAAATTGAAAATCTCAATAGAAATGAAAATGTTAATTGGTTAACTGGAGTATACAATGTATATTGAAAGAATATGACATTAATATATTGTTTAATTTTCAACACTTGTATAACGCCCACTTGATTACGTAGATTATATGGTTGTGTAACTTTTCAATATAACACTGTTTGTTATATAATGTAAACTCACCTTTAGAAATGTTATTCCCAATTTCTGTAGTAAATTCAAGTGAGTAAATTGCACCTAAAACCTTGTTTGCATATTTGAAAATGAAATTTCTAGAATTTTTGTTGTTGGTCTGTTATGACCCCACAGTGGCGCCAGCTTTAAGTTTCCCACAGTAATGTTCTAGGGTCAAAAAAACTATATTTCATTAAATGACGCTCAGGATACCAAGCCCAAATGAAAAATTTAAAAAGTCAAACTCTAGAAAACTTATTATTCATTTGCTTTGTCCAACCCCACTCACTGCATCTCTTGCTTTTCATTGTTGTAATCTTGCTGTAATGTGTTGTTTTTGTATGACGCTGGTAAATGTACGGTCTACCCCACCACATGGCGTCCTGGACGCTGACTATGGGGTAATAAATTGAATTGAATTGAAAATGTCACAACGTTGGCAACCGACTCAAAACTCATACATTTGGCACCCTGTAAAATCGTAAACGGATGGGCACAGGTATCATGAAGCCACATAGCCTCAGCGAAAGGTCAACAAAACATTCTTATTTACTGGTATGCACTGGTCACTTCATGTTCGGGTGAACAACGCCCCATTGTTGTTCAAAGCCAGCTATAGGTTAGAGGTCATGAGTGGATGGACAAAACGCAGCTTAATTGGCCGCCCAAGGAAGCAAAATGAAGGATTATGGGATTATTAGGGTATGTTGATCATTTATTTAAACTGTGGATGCCATTATAAATATGAACACTTTCTGTATACGAATCCGTATAAAAATGCGCTACGTGGGTTAAAAGGGCATGCAGTTTTGTAAACAATGGATAAGTTGGTAAATAGCCGACATTAGTTTAGTCGAAACATCAAAAAGCTTTTGAAATTTAAGGAAATATGTTTATTTGTTGATTGCATTGCGCATCGAAACGATAAATCGAAAAAGACATGGACAAAAAAAAACCGCTGACCATCTAGGGCCTGAATCTACGCCTAGTCCAATGAAGATAATTAATCTTAAACAATTCATAAAATGGAAACAATAGGGGGTGTCAATCCTAAAAAATAATTGTTAATTGAATTTGACTAATTGATGTGCGCGTGAGCAATGGCT
>JAQGAF010001788.1:0-27559 GCA_034687865.1 Kryphioiulus occultus
ATATAATTAATGACGAACGCCCTTACACGGTCAGCTTTATTGCCAATATCTCGGTACTGACAGTAGTTATCCGAAAATCCATATACAGTAATTGTCATTATCGAACATCTATACATCAGTATCGCCGTTACCCGATCAGTATTACTCTCCGTATTTGTCGAAACTGACAGCACTAATGCTCGCGTAGGGTCGGCAAAATACAGTATTGACACATGCGTCAATATTTTCGTAGCTTCACGATATTACTCGTCAGTATTGAACTCGGCGTCATATTATGGACATTGTTAGGGGAGGGGTAACGTTATAAAGCTGACCTGAATGGTCAATAATACTGACCAGAATCAGTAATATTGATAGGTGCATTAATATTTGCGTCAGGCTACACGATATTCCTATCAGCACACAAACACAGCATCATTATTGACATTGTTAGGTGAAGGCTTAACGCCAGAATCAGAAATATTGACAGATGCGGTAATATTTGCGCGAAACTAAACGATATCACTATCAGTATTCAAACTCAGTAAGTATAGGTTTTACGCTATAGCACTGACCACGTGTCACTATTTGCGCGACTCTACACGATACGCCCTATTACTGCCAGTATTCAGACTCAATCATTATGGACATTGCTAGATGAGGACTTTACGCTATAAAGCAGACCATGAGGGCTTTAAACTTTAATGCAAACCTTAACGGTCAATAATACTGGCCATAATAAGTAATATTGACAGATGCGACAATATTTTCGTGGTTTCACACTATTACTGACAGTATTCAAACTCATTATCTTTGTGGACCGCGATTGGTGGGGTTCAAACACATTAGCGCTGCAGATCACAATACAACAAAAGTATATTTGGGCCTTATACGTCAATAATACTGTCAATTTAACAGATAACCGACCACGTAATACTAATCGTCAAAGGGCAACAGTACTGATGGCTTCAGATTCCATTCTGATTACTTGCGATTAATCAAATGTTTGGATAACATGTTCGGTATTTCAGTATGCAACATCATGCCATCAGTATCATCCTGTACACATTCATTATTACTGTCAGTATTTCATGAAACTGCTGACGTTATTGACATTATGAATAAAATTTTAAACTTGCCTTAATCAAAACCTGTATTTCGGTTAAAACAAAGGTCATCATTATAGCATCTTTCACATAAAATTTTACTTGGCTTATCATGGACAGACGTCGCCATCTTGAAATGTCGTGTCCGTCAGTAATCAGTAATCAATGCCATCAGTATAGCCCGTACACGATCAGTATTACTGAACGCGCGGACATTATGGATTTTTGACTGTCAAAACACGTGTTTTAGTTAAAACAATGTTGCAATTTCCAATGTCACTAATGACAGTTTATGGTTTATAGCAGTATAACTTCCAAGTTATTTGAAGACCTAGTTTTCTTTTATAATTTCTTGTTTTCTACTATTAGAAACACGAAAATAGCCTCGTTGTATTGAACTAATTCGTTGATAGCCAGAAGAAGAAGGATAATGAAAAAAGGTTTCAGAAACTATTTTGATTTTCATTTTAATTAAGGTCACGTTTAATGTTAGATTATAAAGAAGGCCATTACTTAAATCACGCTACCTACAAATTCTTCAACTGCCTTTCATTTCTAGTGTCCAAGAGCTTAAACAGTTGAAAAACTCAAGCATGCTAAGCCTGATGACCAAGGTTATTTTAGTCCAAAAAACTAAGATTTTAAGTTAGCTTGATTGGGGCCTGAGAGAAAACATGGTATTCACCAGTGGTTGCCTTTCGTGATGTTATAATCAATTTTATAAAAACTAAGTTTTTGCTTGTTTCGATTTGAAAATACATTATGATTGGCAGCAACAAATGACTTCATTTGCTGCCACATCTACCACTAACTGGTGAGGACGCAAGTTTTTGAATAACTGCACCAAACAAGTGTGCAAAGAAATATTTTAAAAAGTATTGCTATTTGTTTCTGCTGAATATTTTTGAAATTTATTTGACAAGGAAGAAATTCATGCACCTTGGATCACTATGAAATCATTATTCGGCCTTGCTTTTTGCTTATTTTTTGACAGATGCTGTTTGTGTGCAAAGAAATACAGTAGAACCTCTGTATGTTGACCACCCAAAGGACTGTAGAAAACTGCACAACATAAGGAGGTGGTCAACATATGGAACGAGGCTTGTACTGACACAGGATTTTAATTCCATGACCTACAATTCCTCGTTAAAATTTAAAAAAATGCTTAGGGTCATGAATTATCTTATTAAAATATTCATAATATAATAGTTATAATTGCTAATGTTCTGCAAAATGCCAAATTTATCCAGCAGTTATACTGTACAGTAGTACTGGAATTTTAACACAGAAACACTGTAATGTACATGTACATGTACCTGTATAGTGTACTATCAAATTTAATTCTGTAAGATTAGAATTGGGATTACAATTCAAAACTGCCAAGCCCCTTTTATACCGTAAGAGACTGAGGGTATTGAGTTGAATTGAATTGTTGCACAAAATAACCTTTTCTACATGTACAGGGGTGTACAGTATAAGTTTTGCATGCAGCCAATAAATTTAATCATCCATGTCTTTATATGTTGAGACCATGCTGGTCAACGTACAGAGTAAATTACTATTGTGTCATAGTCCAAGTGGTCAACATACATGTACAGCATACAGAGGTGCAGGTTGTCAACATACAGAGGTGCAGGTGGTCAACATGTAGAGGTCACCTTCAATTGAGTTAATGTGGTGACCGTCCGAACAGTTAAAATGTGGGCAACATTGGAGGTTCTACTGTATTAAAAAAATTAAATACTAAAAACAAAAATTCAGCCATGGACTTCATTGCTACTTTTTGTCGCTGTGCATGTAGTCTTCAAATCAAAACAACAAAATAGAACTGACGCAAATATAGACGTCAGTATTTTTGGTGATTCAAATGACGTCATTTATCGCAAACTTTCAACTCTCCCTTTTTAAGATATTACCTCAGATATAAGAAAACATGTTTGGCCAAGTTGGTCATAATTATCGTTTTTATTAAAAAGGTAAAGATGTAGCGACCACTCGTGGGACCATTTAGGGGCTACCTACGGATTTACTACGGTATATGCCCTGCTCCAAATATGCATCTCAACAAGACTTTTCTAGCAGACAAGAATGACACCTGTCCTATAGCTGTCGGGATTTATCCTTTTTTGTGTTCATCCTAACCTAATTTAAATTAACCTAAAATCTAATTTATTTATGAGGCTAGGAAAAAGTTGTTTATTTTATAATTAATTATTGGAACGTCGTATAAAAAATAGGAAATATTCAAAATGTTGAGCAACATGTCCCCTGATCACTACGAGCCATAGACGTCGTTGATGGAGTTCATATGTTTTGCGCTAACAACTGAACAGCGTTATTTAGTGCTCATTATAGGGAACGAGTTGCCTAACATTTTGTATGTGTCAAGTTTCTTATACGACGTTCCAATAAGTAATTATGAAATAAACAACAAGATTTTTTGATCAGCTATCCCTCGTACTTTGACTCCTTTAACCGAAGGCAATCTCCGCTGGCCTTCCAGCCATTAGGAGAAGCCCAATTTCTCATAGAGTCTATGCTGGAGCAGGGCATATACCGTAGCACATAATTTTGTTAAATTTTGTTTGCATAATTTTGTTTAATACAAAAACTAAAAATTCACTAGGGTGTGTTTAGGACATTTTTTAAACTTTGCCTACGGAGTTACTTTAATTTACTTAACCGGTACAAGCTTGAATCCAATTTCCCTGGCATTTCTAGGCTTTCCAAACCCTTTTTTGCAAAATTTCCAGACCATTTAAAAAAAACACTTTTTAAAGATTTGATATATTTTTGTCACAGACTTGACCCATGCAATTGCCATATGACGGAAATTTTAGAAATTGTAGATCTGATCACGAAATGATGGGCTTGGCTAACAATTTTGTAAAAAGAAATAACACTATTAATAATGAAGGGAACGCCGTAGGCGAAATGGTTGAAAAATTACAAGAAATAATCGTGAAGGGAAATAATGGATTTTAGTGCATTAGTATTAATGACTGTGCGGACACTAGTGGTTGAAACCACTAGATCTCAAACGCTGAATTTTTGTGGACTTCTTCTTTCGAAATTTTAAAAATTGTTCATAATGATGGAAACGCTGTAGGGGTTTTTTTTGTTGAAAATTTTTATAAGCAGCCAGCTACGATATTTATCATTTAGGAACGCCGTAGGCGAAATTTAAAAAAAAAAGAATAGGAATGCTGCACTTTAGGTGAATTTAGTGGAATTTTCATAAGAAGCATTAGGAAATGTTAATGTTAACGAAAACGCCGCAGGCGAAATTTTCAGAAAAAGCAGAGCTTTTGTAATGCCTGTCTGAGATACTTATACCAATCAAAATCGTTGCGCCACAACAAATTTCCAGTTAGTATTTGAATTTTCCTGACATTTCCAGACGAAATCAATTTCCCTGACATTTCCAGGTTTTCCAGAATTGAGGACAAACCATTTTTGTGATGATTTTTTTGTAATTAATAACATGCCTATAGACATTGTATTACAAAATGGAAGACTTATCACCGTTTTTTGTGATTTAGATTTCATAACAAATTTGCCCAAGGTGTTCCAGCTGTAGCAAACGTGTAATAAAATTTAGATTAGCTATTTAAGACTGAGAATTTAATTATTAATTTCATTCACGTTTTTATAACTCGCCATGTTGTTTCCCTAGGAAAATTTGTATTATCGCCTGTTTAGATAAAATAAGCAATGAATATACATGTAGAAACCTTACATTGGCATATGTCATGTTTCTGCATTTTCAATGCTCAGGAAAATATGTTTTAAAACCTGGAAAAGTAGGGAAGTTGTAAATTTGATCTCTGGGGGAAGCTTGACGTTGTACAAGTGCAAACTGTTCAATTCTGGATATTTTGCTAACAAAAGATTTTTAAGGTAATTGCCTTTCCTGCACTTCAAACCAGGTACCCACGTAAAATATCATTAGAAAGCAATTCAGATTGCCAATTTCTGGAAATGACTATAATTGTTTTGAATTATTTCAAATGTTATTAAATGACGTGCATCCAAATTCAATTGATGGGTATGATTTTACAAGCCATTGATAGCTATTGGCCATATTAGTTACCATTGACACGGTTAAGAATTCACACTTAAGCTTTTGATCGAAATTGACATCAAATGATTTTGATTTCATCATCAAACTTTACTAATAATTAAAGAAATTATAAACATTTGGTTATATTGGTATTAATTGGTTTTATTGTAAGTTAATGAGGAAAATATTTTAGTATAAGATGGAACTGTAGGTCTATTTCAAAATGAATTTCAGAAATACTACGAGTTACAAGTTACGAACTATGGGTCGTGAAAGGTAATGGTAACAATTGACACCAATTAATAACAACTGAGCAATAACAATTGATATTACTTGTTCATTTAATATCAATTGTTATTTAGCATTGTTATTGCTCAGTTAAACAATTCCAATTTCCATTTCCATTTAACCAGTTGATATTTTTACTTGGGTAGCCAACACCAACAAAATGTATTTGTCAGTCTTTTAATGCTTCAGTTATCCATTATTTTCCACATGCCAGCGTGACGTCACAGTCACGAGATAAAGCAAAATCACCAAAGGATAAAAACGAGGGTCAAGTAGTTAGTTTTAGTTTTTTTTTTTTCAAAAACTAAACCTCAAGCTTGTCTCCATCCGCCTTGATTTCGCGGTGAATTTCGGATGGGTGTTTATCACATTTAGCCCTTTCAAGGTTGGTCAGCAAACAAAAACTTAATGGCGCAGTCAGCAGTGTCTCTGGTGCTAAAGGCTTAAAAGAAACCTTCATTAGTGGAAGTTTCATGACGTCACTGGGGTGTGTGACCCACGCGTTTTTGGAATAATCAGTGGAAGTTTCATGACGTCACTGGGGTGTGTGACCCACGCGTTTTTGGAATAATCACATGTCGTTACGGAAAACAAATGACTTGTTAAAGGGTTGCCAAACGCTCAGACAAGGTAACGGAAATGTCCCAAGAGGTGTCAATTTTTTCTTCCCAACTTTTTTTTTAATTAACTGGTTGAATTTATAAATTTAAAAAACAAGCTGAGCACTGGCAAAATGCTCGTCCTATATACATATATACAGACATGGAAAATAATGTAGCGGTTGTACCAATTGTAAAAACAAAAATATGTTAAGAAATTTTTTGCTGGTTGGTGATGGAACCTTGTCGTTTCCTAAGCCTAAACGTACACAGAAAAAGCCAGTTGGTTTTGCAACAGTATTTCATTTGGAAAACTCCAACCATATAATTTATAATTTTGGATAATTGGTTTTCATCAGTTGATTTCATCATTGAACTTGAATTTCACCTTTGAATTTATTTTCAATAACGTCAGTGGTGACTTGAAAACGAAATTTCTTGGGGTTTCCAGGGTAGTGATCTAATTTTTCCAGGTTAAAAAAATATATTTTAATAATTAAATGTGCGCCGAAATTCTGCAGAAAGCAATAATAAGTTAAGCCATAAGTGAAATTTTCTTGAAAAACATCTCAAATGGTAGGTTTTCACTCAACATTACCAAACAAATACGCTCGTAATGGATTTTAGGTATATTTTCCTTGAAATGTTTTTTTTGTGGAAATACTGATAATGAAAGAAACTGATGACAGATTGTTTTGGTAAAACAGATCACTAATAATGAATTCTAAATATTGACAGAAATTAATTCAATAGACGAAATTTGAATAAAAAAAATCAACAACAATAGCGAATTTTTGGTGTTATGGTCATATCTCAAAAATGTTTTCCAGAAATATTACAAACAATTGAAAAACTAGATCTCAAATGGTATGTTTTTACTCTTCCTTACCAAACAGACATATCCTAATGATAACTCTGCAAGCATCTGTTTAAACTAAAAAAATGAATTAAGTATGTGTGTCACAGGTATACATGTATTTTCCTCGAAATGTTTTTCTGAGGAAATGTTGACCATAATGAAAAAAATTGATGAGGGATAGTTTACAACAATTAGATCACCAATAATGACGTTGTAGACCATTTCAGAATACACTATTAAAATTTCAGAAATATTAATACCGACAGAAATTAATTCCTTAGCCGAACCTTGAATAAAAAATTACGATGAGTGTGTATTCTGAAATCGTCCCAATAATTTTTGATTGACCTATAAATTGACGATATGGCACGCAGCCTTAACCTACTCAATTTCTTACATCACAATTGCGTCTTAAAATTCGCTGGTGTTGACGACAACATGCACGTGTTAACGTTTGTTGACGGTCACCGTTTCTGTAAACTGTTAACACTTTCATCTGTTTGCATGGTTCGATTTGTATACGTGGGTTTTAATGCTTTTAGAACGGTGCCGTTCTCACTAGCACTCGGAAATTGACACTGTTTTGACAATTTTGGCAGTTTCTTGCTAAAATGGAAACCCAATTGTAGTTTAATTCATATCAAACAGTATGCTCTAGAACTCATTCATACACAAATAATTGAACTATTTTTAATTTCCTTAATATCTGCACTATTTTCTTAGTAAAGCCCAAATCATTATTGTCAGCTTGTCTTGACATGTATGCTTTTTACAAACTATTTAAAAAAAAATCTTATTTTTAATTTTTACTTATCATTAGCACTTATTTTTTTTGTAAAATCCAAGATTGTTTGGTATCAATCTGGACATGTATTCATTATTTATTTGAATTTACTGGTAGCCAGAGGTTTTTTTTTGAAAAATTCAAAATAGTTTTTGTGTAAAATAAATACGAAAACGAAATCACATTTCATAAGTACATGCCCTTTTTCGTATTTCGTAAAAGCAGTTAGGGAAATTTCGTACGAAAATACACCAAATCAGTAATAAAGATGTGTAACCATACATATAGTTCTGCTATATCCCTATTAGTCCCTATTGGCAAAGAGTAACCATCAATAGGGGTTTATTTTACGAAAGTCCCCATTGCCGTGATCACAATGTTTTCTACGCATGCGCACCTTTTTTTTTTCGATTATTTCGTGTGAGTACACATTTCGCACGAAATCATGGGTAGTTTTCTTAACATTTCGCCGAAAACACATTTTTGGCACAGGAAATGACGTACGAAATCAGATTTCGTATGAAATTTCACTAACTGTTTTTACGAAATACGAAAAAGGGCATGTACTTACGAAATGTGTTTTCGTTTTCGTATTTATTTTATTTCGTACGAAATTTCTCTAACTGTCAAATATAATTAATATATAAAAAAAAATTTATAGGTGTTCGACGTGGCCACCAGCCGCGAGCTGTTGCGCAACGACGCGCTGGCGCTTTCCAGGAAGCTGCCCTGCTTCCGCCGCGCCTTCTCCGATCCGTACGGTTGCAAGACGGGCTCCGTCCCCGCCGAGCCGCGTACCTACGGCGGCAGCGTCGGCGGCGAAGCCGCCGACGCACCCGACAAGGACGACACGCGCTACGACGAGATCGACCAGATCTACGACTACGTGCGCGGCTTCGCTCCACCGCCGCGGCTGGCGCCCGAAACGCCGCCGACCGACGGCAGCGCCAAGCCCGACCCGCCACCCATCGAGACGATCCCGGTGCGCCGCAATCCGCCCGACGTGGTGCCGGCTAATTCGCCGCAGTCGCCGCCAGCCGTCATCACGCACTGTGTTTCGAACCCCGCGCTTCAACTTCGAATCCCGCAAATCGAATCATCGCGCATTTCGAATCCCGCGCCACAACTTCGAATCCCGGCCGTAGTTCGAATCAAGCGCGCAGCCGAGAACGTGTACGAGCGCATCCCGCGTTGCAAGCAGGAGTCCGCCGACAAGCTGCAGGGTCGCGTTTACGTTCACGCACGCGGCGGAGTGAAGCACAAGCTGTACGCCAAGAGCGCTGCGTCGCCGCATCGCGCCGCGAAGTCTCGCTTCTTCCGCGGCGTTGGCATCGGCATCGGCGGCGGCGGCGGTTGCGGAGGACTGCAGGAGTCGAGCAAGACGGTGCGCAGTGTGAAGTCGTCGGCAACGTCGCCCATCTTCAACATCCGCTACAAGTCGCTGAGCAACCTGCAGGCGGCGCTGCGCGACTTGGACACGCTGGACTCGTCCAACTCTGGCGGACCCGCGTCCGGTGGCTCGGGCGGCGGCTCGTACATCCTGGAGCCGGACGACGACAACTACCTGCGCTCGTCCAAGAAGCCGCCCCGCCTGCCCCGGCCCAAGTCGCTGAGTAACCTGGTGTGGGACCTGGACTGCAACCGCGCCAACATCCTCAACAGCGCCATCTGCCGACGCTCATCCGACGAGGGCCAAGTGCCCCTGGCGCCCAGGACTAGCAAACGCATCGGGACCCTCTACCTGTAAGTCAAACCCCGTCTTGACCCCGGATTTCCTACTGTTGTCAGGGTGCGCGGGGAACGCGATGATGGGCCCCAGGACCCTGGTTAGGCGGCTTCGTGTTGTGTGGTCACTCGGGTCACGAGTGCGCTGCGAGGGGTCCTATACAATGTAGAAACACGTATCCACATTGCTAACAATTCAGAAGGACTCAAATGATTCCTTTTGTGGAAACATTTCATAAGGAAATCTGAGCCGCAAACCATATGTTTCTAGAGCCTAGAACAAGTTTGTGGAAATATGTTTCTGGAAACCACTTCATGTGGAAATCTGTTTCAAGAAACCACGTTTCCAGAGCCTGGAACTTGGCCTAGAATAAGTTTGTGGAAATATTTCATTAGGAAAATGTTTCCAGAAACCATGTTTCTAGAGCCTATTACAAGTTTGTGGAAACATATTTCTGGAAATATTTCATGAGAACATTTCTAGAGCCTAGAACAAGTTTGGAAACATGTTTCCACAGTGTCCACATTACACGTGATTGAAATTTGGAAACAAACATGTTCCACAATCCATGTTTCCAGGAAGTGCTTGCAAGGTGTGGACAAGGCTTTATGAATGGCTTCTGGAAACAGACTTCCTTAAAATGAGTTTCCTCATACATGTTTCCTAAAACATGTTTCCTTGCTGGAAATGTGGAAAAACTTTCCCTAGGTGTGGACAAGGCATAAGGAAATGGCACACATTTCAAGACATCAACTCAATATAGGGTCGAGTCTCAGTTGTCTGTATTTGAAATAATTTCCAAAAATGACAAATTAAATATATGACGGCAAATCGAAATCTCACGCAATTCTGTCGTAAAAACAGTGTTTGCAGTGGCCAGAAATGAGGAAAATGATTGTGGAGATAACAGACTAATTTACTTCTCAATGTTTCTAACACATGTTTTAAAAAAATTGGTGACATTGGGGGATTTCTGTGCCCCCCTGTAAAATTTGGGTTACCAAAATTTGCTGCCTATGGGTTGTGAACTGTCCTGGTATTTACACGTACGTCAGAAAGCTAAATTGGGTCAGTTTTCAAAATACAAAAATGCAAAATTGCTGAAATATCAAAAATTTTTTCATCCAAAGCAAGTTTTGCAAATTAATTGCAATGAACAGATTTTTTTCGATAAACAGTAGCCAATTTATTACCGAAATAAATCGGGCAACTGATTAAGCATAACGATTACTTGAGATAGCACTTTATAATTATGGGTCAAAAAGTGAAGTTCGAGTCAGATATTAAGCGACTGAACCACACGTCCGACAGAGTGTAAATATTACGACTTTACCTCAAAAATTGGCGTTTTTTCCGTAATATTTCAAAACCAGATCTTATCAATCCCATTTCATGGCCTCACGTGGACATAAAACATGTCCTCGCAATAAAACCCGCATTATAAAACTAGCCACCTATCTCCAAAAAAGGTTACCACAAATAAGTTATTCTGACCACAGGAAGTTTGAGAATTTTTCTCATCTTGAGTATCAAAGTGATCGTTTCGGACGTATAATCGATGCAATATCTACGATCCATTCACGCAGATAGTCAACCAAAATTCACCGTGAAAATACGAAAACCGGAAGTCTCATTTCGGCCATTTTATAATAATAACATGTGCTTTATTTCCAAAAGGAAAACTGAACAAATCAACACTGACATATTTTATCAAAACATGTACAAAATTGCAAACTGAATGCTCGATTTTGGGCTTGGGACGGGCACGTGGGACCACGAAGTTATTTTGGAACGCGACACCAAGCGCAGAAGCGATGGTTTCCGCCTAAGTTGGAAAAATGCGCAAAACCGGATGTGGATCTTTATCCCAGTATTGCTCGCTGCAGATTTGACACAACCCGGTCATGATTGGTGTCAAACTGACCGTATCGGACAGCCGAATTCGTTAAACACAGGCGAGCATGACTATGAGCAGCTGAAAATTCGGAGAGGCTCAGAAATCAGGGCGTGACAATGCCCTCCTTGGCAGTTTGGCACTCGCATCACTGCTCCCGTCTATTTTTTTTGTCTCATTCGTTAATAAATCTCCTTAATCAGTCTGGCATATAACCTCCTAAACTACTACGAATCGTTTCAATGTTAGCGCAGGCACACACATCAGAGCCTTTCATGTTTTTGTGCCATATAATTTTTAGCCAAAAAAGCAGCCCCCGAAGAATAATAATAAGCGAACTAGGTTACAATTGTAGCCCCCTATTGTTGGGAGCTGGCAAAATCTAGGTCTGACATAGAATACACTCGCTGCACATGTTATGTACGCTCTCCTCTTTTTAACAACGTTGCACGATGGCTTTTCAAGAAGCTGTTAAGAAAAAAAAAACGTAAGAAAGTCCAAGGAGAAACAAGTTGAACATTTCAGATACCGTTTTCACGCACCCAAATTTTCGCGCAAAATTCTCAGCAAGATTGTAATGAGCCACATGTAATGTTAATGCATTTAGAAACGCACTATAGGACATGCATTGGAAAATACACCTTAAAATGGCTGTAGATTGAGACAAATTTAGTTTCAGACTGCGTTGACAAATGTATCTGAAAATACATTTCTGAAATGTGTTTTTAATCAGTTTATGATGCATTATAAGACATACATTATAAAACGCATTTTAAAATATCTTTGGATTGAGCCAAATTTAGTTTCAAATTGTATTGACAAATTCATGTATATTCGAAAATGCATTTCTGAATGCATTTTAAAACGTGTTTTAATCAGGTTATGATGCATTATAAGACATGCATTGGAAAATACATTTTAAAATGTCTGTAGATTTAAAAAATTTAGTTTCAAATTGTATTGACAAATATATTTGAAAACGCATTTATAAATGGATTTTAAAATGTGTTTTAAGCAGTTTATAACGCGTTATGGAATGCATATTGCAATGTATTAAATTGTGTTGGAGAATATATCGTGTAATGCACACTGATGTTCTTCTGCATTGAAGAAGGCTGTGTGTAATGCATAGTGTAATGTATTCCGTTTGCATTGAAGAATGTATTTTACAACATATTCCATGTACATGTATTTAAAATGTCAAAAGCATTGCTATACATTTCATAATTTCATGGTTTAAAAAGTCCCAATTCTGAATTTAAAAACATTAAAATATTCAATGAATAAATTAGAATTGGCAATGAAATAAAGTTTAAAATGAAACAAAACATCAGTTTCATTCTATTCTATGCAGCACACAACTTTTGCAAGTATGAAGATTCAAATACACGAGTCAGTATACATGTATGTTATAATGCATTGTAAGATCTATTATAGTGAAATGCATTTTTGTTCACATTATCCAAATGTATTTCGTGTTACGATCAAAACGATCAATCCATTTGAAACATAATTTGCAATTCGTAATGCATTTCCTTTCCATGTGGGATATATCGACATCTCGAAAAGCACTTTAGTGAGAACGGTGTCGTAAGCAACACGTTTCTTACGGTTTTCTCAAAGGGATTTTTGCCAATTTCCCACGAGTGGCCACATAAGTATTCAGCCTAAACTCGTTCTCCCTGACTTTCTTACTTCAAGTAACCAGACTTTCTTGTTCGTGAGTCAATACGGGTTTTATTTTCATTTTTTATATTTTTTTGTTGGTCATAATATCTCCAAAATCAACGCCTGTGATCGGCGATTAAACATTAAACTGGTTATTCGCAGGAAGATCGAACCTGATTTAATGATTTAATCGTCGATTAAGCAAAACAGAGCTTGGTGCACCAGAAATTTTAATAAAACGCCCTGAAATCGTTGCCAGATTTTATTTTTAGACCCACCTGAAACGATAATTGGCAGCTTTCAAGCTCTCAACGTTTAATTACAACTTTTAGTTGTTTTTTAGGTTTTTTTTATTTCTGAAAACTGACCCTTCCCTAAAGCCAGGAGCGACATATTGTGTTTGGGGCATTTGAACTCGAAGATCTCGAACATCTCGAAATCTACCTGGAATCGAATGTACATTTTTGAACAGGGTTCCCACAGCTTTAGTAACAAAATCCCCTGACTTTCCCAGGTTTCCAAGGTGAAATTTTTTATTCTTCCCTGACCTTTAGGGTTTCCCCATCGACTAATACCAACTTAAGGAACCTGTCATTGAATATATAAAAGGTATGACTTATTGACTAAAATACATGTCATGGTGTTGAATTTGTACAGTCAAAGTAGTATGACGCACCCGTCCAGCGCCTAGTTCGCATTTCTGCCACCAGGTGGCGCCACTGTCGCGCGGCGCAACACGGGTGCGTCATACTACTAGTCAATGAATTCACACAACATCATGTAGCATTTAATTTGAGAAATCAGAACGCCATTTATTGATAGTTGAAATATATTCTGAATTGAAATTATACTTCAAAGTCATGAAATCCCCTGGCTTGTTGCAACATATTCAAAATTCCCCTGACTCATCGCCACATTTTCATAATTTTCCTGACTTTCCCAGAACAAATCCCCAGGTTTCCCAGGTCCAATGGGAACCCTGTTTGCAACCAAATTAATTTAAGAAATCAGACTCAGAAACTATTTGAGATAAGTAAGATAAGTTTCTTGATAAGTTTTCAGTTTACCCTGGCGTGATCGAGGGAGAAACTACAGTAGAACCTCCAAATTTGACCACCTCTACATGTTGACAACACTAATTGAACATATTGACCATCATTGACCTACATGTTGACCACCTGCACCTCTATATGTTGCAGCTATACTGACCACTTGAACTATGACACACAATAATAATTTACTCTATGAATGTTAACTTGCAGCACATTAGCAATACTGGTACTGTATTATGAACATTTTAATTACATGAATGATTCCTGAATGTTGAATGATTACTGTAAAATGTAAGTACATGCAGTTCACGGAATTAAAATTCTGTGACAGTACAAGCCTCGCTCCATATGTTGACCACCTCCTTATGTTAACCAGTTTGCAACATTCCCTCGAGTGGTCAATTCACAGAGGTTCTACTGTATTGAGATAAAGGAGAAGGCTGGTGACCAGTTTCATCAGTTTACGATTCTCTTTCGATCAACTTTCATTTGGAAAAATGGATTGTTTCTCGAGCAATAATGTTTCTAATTGGGATTTATAGCCGCAATCAAGGACCGGCACTTGGTGAGAAATAGCCAGCTGGACACTAGCAAAATCCTTCGGTTCGAAACTGACCAAACTCATTTATCAGCACGTTCATCCTTGGCTGACTAGTTCATCCTGTTTGAGACGTGGTTTCCATTTTGGTTTCAAATTCAGTTAATTCATCCCATAGGGGAAAAATATGTGGAAAATATATTTTTATGATTATATTAATTATATATGGGAAATATACCTTGACTTAATTTTATCCCACTTATTGTATGCACAAATATGTTGGCAACAATATAAAATGTAGACATACATTATATTTCTAAAATATTAAGAATACACGTACAGTATATTGTTCATAGTATATCAAGACAATATTGTCCATAATATATCAGAACATTATGAAAAATATATGCTTAATGTAATATGAATATACGACCAAAATATATTAATTTTATGCACTAATATTTTGGTAACAATATAAAATGTAGACATACATTATATTCCTAACATATTAAGAATACACGTATATTGCTCATAGTATATCGAGACAATATTGGATAATATGGACAATATTGTCCTTAATATATCATAATATATTATGAAAAATATATTCTTAATATAATATGAATATAGTTGTCTTCGTCATGACTTTATTATCAAAATATTTGTCAAATATTACAAATATAATCTTTTTTTAAATATATGTGTAATATATTAAGAATATACATGTATCAGTACTGTATATTAAGAACATACATGTATCAGTACTGTATATTTATAATATACATGTATCAGTACTGTATATTTATAATATACATGTATCAGTACTGTATATTTATAATATATTATTCACATATGATTTTTCCATATGAGACAATCAATCCAAGATTAAGTGATTTTCAGCGGAAAATTCAGCTCAATTAGATAGCAACTGTAGGATAGGAGGGTTGGGAATTCCAGTAGCCGCAAAACCACCTTCCATATTGTTTCTCAAAAAAAAAAGTAAAACCCAGTGGAAGTTGTTGCAACAGTGCAATGGCGAAGGGATTATTAACCTCACGACTTTGTCCAAATAGGTGAGAATTTTCTGGCACTTAAAGATTATTCGGTCCGACTGCATGAATGCCTAAGGAGTTCGCCTGGCGTAATCGAAAGCTGTTTTATCGAAATTCGCGATTTTTTACGCCATCTTCGAGCGGCTTTTAATTTGAGGGAAAAAGCATTTTTTCGACAAAACTCAATTCTAACGTTGCTCCAGCCTCCAGTAGCGGAGTCACCCGAGAATGAGGTTATAGTTTTTTAGCCTGCCCTAGAAAAACGTTATTTGTCATTATTCGCCCTCGAAGGAAAACGAAAACATTATCATTTCGCAAAATGCGTCCGATTTCCACCAGCGCCATCTGTGGTGCGTTTCGAGTGACCGAAACCTCCCCTCAACAAATTCCTACTTTTGCCATAGCCTTAGCGCAAAAGTATATTTAGGTAATTGCGCCAAGAACCGTTTTCCACTACAGTAATGGTCCCAAAATGAAAGTCCCTTGAAATTCTAGAACGGCTTCTGTTGTCATAGACGAGTGACAGAAATACACTGAATTGGGGTTTTCATGACTGTATTTCAATACTGACAGTAAGTTACTGCAAATCCAGGTTCTTTGAAACTACTACAGTAGAACTTCCAAAGTTGACCACCTCCCTATGTTGACCACATTTTAACTGACCGGACTGACCACAATAACTCAATGAAAGGTGACCTCAACATGTTGACCACCTGTACCTCTGTATGTTTCATGTCGACCACTTGGACTATGACACACAATAATAATTTACTATCTGTATGTTGACCAGCACGGTCTCAAAGTGTAAAGTCATTGATGATTAAATTTATTGGCTGCTTACAAAACTTATACTGTACACCCCTGAACAGTAACTTTCTCTAAAGAGGTCGGCCTACGAGTGTTCATTTTAAACCACTTCAGTACCCCTACTGTACAGTACGTGGATATATTTGCAGCACATTAGCAATACTGGTACTGTATAATGAGCATTTTAATAAGATTATTCATGAATGATGAATTATTACTGTAAAATTTAAGTACATGCAGTTCACGAATTAAAATCCTGTGTCAGTGTGAGCCTAGTTCCATATGTTGACCACCTCCTTATGTTGCCCAGTTTGCGACAATATATGAGCATAATGACTTTCTGTTTCAATTGATGTCCTATTCTCAGTACTGACGATTGTCCTAATGATCACATTGTCCAATTTATCACATTTTCATAAAAAATTCGCTCAATTCTAATTTATTTTGGTCAACACGATTATGTCGTCATTATTAGGGGGATCTGGAATTCATGGCATACAGTATGATGACATGGGTCTGAAAATCTCGAAAAACTGAAAGTGATGACAATATTTGATCGTCTCCAGTGCACAGTAAAAGGACTGGCAATAGCAACCAATTATTCAATTCAGTACTATACTGTCAGTAATACCATATGGTAGAGGGTGTAGCCCAACCCAAATTAAGATTCGGTGGGTACCACCAAGACATTGTCAAATTGTCAAATTATTGTTCGTAAGACTAGGAGAATCTATTCTATTGTTTACCAAATGGTTACCCATGGTTATCAATGGTGGTTACCAATGGTTATCAATGGTGATTACCCATGGTTATCAATGGTGGTTATCAATGGTGATTACCCATGGTTATCAATGGTGGTTACCCATGGTGGTTACCCATGGTTATCAATGGTGGTTACCAATGGTTATCAATGGTGGTTACCTATGATTATCAATGGTGGTTTCCCATGGTTATCAATGGTGATTACCCATGGTTATCAATGGTGATTACCCATGGTGGTTACCCATGGTTATCAATGGTGGTTACCCATGGTTATCAATGGTGGTTACCTATGGTTATCAATGGTTATTACCATGGTGGTTATCAATGGTTATTACCAATGGTTATTACCAATGGTTATCAATGGTGGTTACCAATGGTTATCAATGGTGGTTACCAAATGGTTATCAATGGTGGTTACCAAATGGTTATCAATTGTGGTTACCAAATGGTTATCAATGGTGGTTACCAGTGGTTATCAATCACTTGTTATCAATGGTTACCAATGGTTTTTAATAGTTATCAGTGGTTACCAATTGTTTTCAATGGTTATTAATGGTTACCAATCTATTTGTTACAGAAAATGGCGACCAAGTGTAGGCAGGAGACATAAAATCAGTACTTAACCTGATTTCGTGTGGTGGAGGGAACAGGAAGGGTTTTAAAAAGTTTTACAAACGAGCAAGGTTTACAATGTAGCACGGTGACGTCACACCGACCCACCTTCTGGGAAAGTGGAGTAAAGGGGGCGCTGCGCGCGTGTCACTGACGTGTGAATTATGCATTCCCGAAATTAATTAGGGGAACAATGAATGCGTCGTTACCTAGTTCACACGTTCGCTACCACCCTGTAAAATTTATGTGCAGCAGAGGGGTTGATATATTGGGGAAAATCAAAGAGTATTTCTGCCAGATACAAATATACGAGATCTAAATTAAAGCCCAAAAACGAGGTAATTCATTGAAAAAAAAAACTACACTAAAAATTTGAAGAAATGTAATGCATATATCAGAGAACAATGCTAACTGTTGTGAATTTGACAATTTTAATCAGGAAGAGTAATACTTAAGACACACCAAGGAAAAACGCGATAACACACCACGTGGTGACACACCAGTGACTTCACGTTTGTAGTTAAGTAGGTGAACAGACTGCTTTGACGGTGTTTGCAATGGATTGTGGGGGCAACAGAATTTATACAGGGTGTGTAGTGGTTCCATATGCTGCTGATCGAACAACGATAATCAATGGTTAGATTTGTGCAGGCCCTGCACAGTCAATAATACTGTCAATTTCAACAAATACTGACAATATTACTGATCGTGCAATATAGGCACAGTATGTTACTGATGAAATGATGTTCCATTCCGAGTGTTATGGGTGTCTATTGGGTTTGGTACTGCAAATTCCATGACGTTTCAATGACTTTTTCATGATTTCAAAACGTTTTCAATTCTATGTATGCGCAGTTGAAGTTTTGTCATCACAAACTAATCATTTTCAGACACATGGTCATTGGTCACAAATGTCATAGGGGAATTTTTTTTTGCAAAACTTAATGACAAAATGATGAAATTTAGCTTAAATTATTACTTTGTGAGTCAATCAAAATCAAACATTCCATTCCCAGGGTGTCTACTGGATTTGCTATTGCAAATTCCATGACTTTTTCATGACTTCAAAATTATTTCCATGGCTATTAGATTATGGGGTCGTTCAAATTTTATGTCATGACTAAATAGCAATTTTCAGAAGCATTATCTAACTTTGTTGAGACCTTATTATTGGCCAAATAACACACTTAGGCGAAATTTTTTTTCATAAATGGGTAAAAATGAAGAATTTAAACCCAAATTTTTATTTTGTGAATCAAACGACAAAAATTCCATGACCGTGTTGTTAATTTCATGACTTTTCCACGACCCTGATGCAAATTTCATGACTTTTCCATGACCCTGATGCAAATTTCATGACTTTTCCATGACCCTGATGTAAATTTCATGACTTTTCCATGATCTTGATGTAAATTTCATGTCTTTCCATGATCTGGATGTAAATTTCATGACTTTCCATGACCCTGATGTAAATTTCATAACTTTTCAATGACCCTAATGCAAATTTCATGACGTTTCCACGACCCTGATGTAAATTTCATGACTTTCCATGATCTTGATGTAAATTTCATGACTTTTCCATGACCCTGATGCAAATTTCATGACTTTTTCATGACCCTGATGTAAATTTCATGACTTTCCATGATCTTGATGTAAATTTCATGGCTTTTCCATGACCCTGATGTAAATTTCATGACTTTTCCATGACCCTGATGCAAATTTCATGACTTTTCCATGACCCTGATGTAAATTTCATGACATTTCCACGACCCTAATGTAAATTTCATAACTTTTCAATGACCCTAATGTAAATTTCATAACTTTTCAATGACCCTAATGTAAATTTCATGACTTTTCCAAGACCCTGATGTAAATTTCATGACTTTTCCATTACTCTGATGAAAATTTCATGACTTTTCCATGATTTCCATGACCGGTAGACACCCTGCTTTAGAGTACAGTATAAAGTAAAAAAGGACCTGCTCATGACTTCCATGACCTAAGTCTTATTTCATGACTTTTCCATTATATATAGACACCCTTATTACCGAGTGGGAAACACATAGCCACCCTTCATCGCGGTTTTTCCGCCATTTTCCGGTTTACAAACCTAGATTTTCGTTTGGTGTGTCTTGAGTATTACGGTTTGTCAAGCTTCAGGGTCGCCATCTTGTATTTGTTTTAATTATTAGTACACGTAGCTCGTTAACTCGTTTGCTTTTCCCCCAATATCAGCCATCAAAATGAGGTAAAAAGTTGTCCAGGTTGACCCTGGCCAACCGCCTAACGAGTAGGTCCAAACATGGCGTCCCAAGGGCATCCGGCTGACATCAACGCCCCCTCGCGAAGGAAACTGCCCAAAATGGAACTCGTTGTGATCAAAGATGGCCGCCAGCGAGCCAGGCGGAGGTCAGGGTGGGGTACGGTGACCTTCGCAACGCCATTTTGGGGCTCTTATTAAACCGTAGGGCGAACAATATGCCTTGGAAGCAAGGTGACCTTGATCGAATGACGTCACCCGTTTTGCTCGAATTAATTATTGGTCCATAATTAAGCCCTGTAAGGTTGTGTTTGGGAGGTTTTACACCATGGTCAGGTAATAGAGAAATGAAATTTGTCAAAATTTTGGGTAGTTGGGCAATTAAAGATGAACAAGCAGTAATAACAAAAATTCGTTAGAGAGGGAAATTCGTTATACCAGTTGGAGCCAATGCATAATACGAAAATGTATGGAATTGTATGAAAATATATGAAAATATTCCTTAATTTTTCCTCCAAACTTAAATCATTAAACCATTAAAAGCAAAAATTCGTTATAGCCAACGGCATTGGGAAATTCGTAATACCTGTTCGAGCCAATGCATAATTCGAAAATGTATGAAATTCCATGGAAGTTATATTGAAAATATTCACTAATTTTTCCTCCAAACTTAAATCATGAAAGCAGTGCTAGCAAAAATTCGTCAGAGTGAAATTCGTTATACCAGTTGGAGCCAATGCACAATACGAAAATGTATGAAATTGTATGAAATTACGTGGAAAATATTCATTAAGTTTTCCTCCAAACTTAAATCATGAAAGCAGTACTAGCAAAAATTCGTTACAGCCAACGGCATAAAGAAATTCGTTATACCAGGTCGAGCCAATGCACAATTCGAAAATGTATGAAATTATATTGAAAATATTCATTAATTTCCCCCCCAAACTTAAATCACGAAAGCAGTAATAGCAAAAATTCGTTAGAGGGAAATTTGTTCTAGCCAACGTCATAGGAAAATTCGTTATATCAGTTCGAGCCAGTGCGTAATGTATGAAATTACGTGGGAAATTTAATGGAAATTATATTGTAAATAGACATTAATTTTCCCCCAAACTTAAACCATGAAAGCGGTAATAGAAAAATTCCGAGTCTGAAAAATTCGTTATATCAGGTTCCAAAGAGAAATTTCGTTACACTGGTTTATGATTCATTTAGCTAAATCCCGAATCACTTCCGGACATAAAAAATGCATTTTGGCCTAATTGAAGAGAAATTAAAACGTTGCAAATGGTTTAAAACTTGGAGCTTATCTCCGTAATTACTGGGATTATCATCGCATCTGTCATCCTGGTAAACGTGATCCGTGAAAGTGCTTTATTTCTCTTAATTAGGCTATTATGTTTCATCCTGAGATAAACAAAAACAACGCAAAAACAATGGCTTTCTGGCCATTGTTCCCTCGCATGGCTTTCTGCCTATCTGGCGGCCATCTTTGTTTGGAAATTCGCGAAAAATTGCGATTCATAGCCAAAATCGATGAACGATGTTTCCTTTGTTTCTTCGTGAGATTTTCTCCGTTTTATCTTTGATTATTTTAAACGCTCATTAGCTTTCATAATGAATTTTAACCAAAAAAAAAATCGAGTGCAATCTTCATCTGAATAAAACATTGTTTTCCGAAAAATAATGGTGTAGTTTTGATCGTTAATTACTTAAACACTAAACTGCATTTCGTTTTAATTCTTGTTGCATCATAAACCCTACTTATGTAAATTTCATGCGCATCACATGAAACATGTAAAGCACACGTCTTGCGAACATGAGCTGTAGTTATATATCATATGCTTCAACAGCTTTCAAGTCTCTCCAATTGCTCCATTTCGAGCACGTGAACGAAAACGTAAAATGTTCGTAAAACGTGTTCTTTACACGTTTCATGTTGTGCGCATGAAATTTACACAAGTATAGGGTTTATGATACAAAAAGAATTAAAACGAAATACAGTTTAGTTTTTAAGTAATTAACGATCAAAACTGCACCATTATTTTTCGGAAACCCTTCAGATTGATGCGTATCTTCGATGATGCGTTGCGCCATACTCCAATTAGCGTAATCAGCGGTTATACCAGTGAGGAATACTGGTCGCTAACCTTTTAATTAGCGCTAATTAGTTCCGTGGGAAACGACTTTATTAAAACTAGTTACTACCTGGTAAACATTCATGAATGAAATTAGGGAAAACGAGGGAATTGAGATCGTTAAAACAAAGGAACTGAGTAATGACAACTAAAAAAATATTTCATTTTTTAGTCGATTTATGGCATTGCACTCTGAAGCTGTCCACAGCTTTCTCCTAATTGACTCACTGCTATCAGAGCTAAATGATATTGTGATAAGTGTACTAATTAAAAACGAGGAAAAAGACTCCATTTGCTCCATTTTTAACTTGGAGTGCATGAGAAAAATTGCTCGAGATCAACTTTGCTTTCTCGAGCATTCAGTTATATTCGGTTGAAAGCAGAAATGACTTCAAACCACAGTAAAACTGAAAAACACGTCAATTGAGAAAAGGTCAAGCCTGATGAATTGTTACTCTGACGAGGCCGTCCCCTTTAACGAAACAAACTGCGACACTTTTGCGCTGTCCGAGTGACCGTGGTCCACTTCGGTTGTCCATCCATCCCGAAATCGAGCAACGCTTACGAATGACTCATACGCACGCGGCCATCTTTTTTTGCGAAAAGCCACCGGATTGGCGCATTTTCAGTCGAGGATTTCTCGCTTGTTTTTAGGCGCAGACCGGTCGTCCGAGGTCTCAACCTGACCGCCATGGACCGGACATTAAGATGGAAATGATAAACTCTGTACATTTCAAACGCGAAAGTCCGAAACGTTCATTTTCTGCCAAAACAAAGATAGCTTGTGAGCGCTCGCCGCAGTGGCAGCACTGTCGCAAATAGCCTTTGACTCGCGTAGCAATCTTGACCACCAGGTGACCACACAGCCAACTCGCCCACCCCTCACTGCCCTATATCGTCACTGTCGATTGCACCACCGCCGATGTAATAAGCAGATTAACGGACCGTTAATTTTCCTCCGTAAACGGCTATTTGGTGCAACCGACCCCATCTGTGATGTTGCTTTCCACGTATATTTTCGCTGCCACCACGCGCACCTGACGTGCCATTTTCGAGACCAAGGGGGGTCAAGCTCACTTTTTTTTCATTAATACTTAATTAACCGTAACAACGTAAGCCTAAGCCAATGAAGGCGGAGTTGAAATCAATGTGATATTAATGTAGTCAATGATTGAATCGCCTTTTTTTCAGTTTCTCGTTTTATAATACGCCTATTTTATGTTTTCGTTTTTTTTGTACGTATTTTTATTATTATTATTATTATTGTTTTTTTTTTTGTTAATTTCGTAACCTGGGAATTAGCGCGGAGCACGAAAACGTGGAACCGGAAGTTGCGTCGACGATTCTTGATCTCGTGAATTTGTCGCTACTGCGCGTGCTCAAAACGTTCTGGGCTTGTCATATTTTAAGAAATAGAACGTTTAATTCGAATGTTAAGTGCGTAGAACGTTTAAATTGAATGTTAAATGCATGGAGCGTTTAATTGGAATGTTAAACGCATAGAACGCTTAAACAGAATGTTAAGTGCATAGAACGTTTAAATAGCATGTTAAATGTATAGCACGTTTAATCAGAATGTTAAGTGCATAGAACGTTTAAATTGAATGTTAAACGCATATAACATTAAAAAAAACGTTAAATTCACATACTCGTACCGTTTATTTAAACGTTTCGAACACTTGTCGGTTGTAAATTTCGGCACGTCCAGGTTTTAAAATAAAATTTAATGCTCTCAACACTGTCATTTTTAAATATAGCACGCAACTGACACTGCCTTTTCCAAAATGTAACGAGCCAAGATGGTGTCAATTTTAAGTTATAGCGTGCTACATTATAATAAGCTTATTATCGGTATTCTGAATTAGATTCTTTAATGTTATTTTCGTTTTCTCGCAAAAAATAGAAAAACCATTCCAGCCACATTCTGTCACTAAATTACCATTACATTTGAATGAAAAGTGAATTTTTGCACGGCCATTTTTTAAATCGTGCACATTCTTTTCACAAATGGAACGTTCTAATTAGTACAGACTTTATAAAAAGCAAAATGCTCCGAGCACTGCCTTACAAATCAGCTCAAGAACGTTCTATTGCTGATAATTCCAGAACGCTCTATCTCTGAAAATTCCAGAACGCTCTATTTTTGATAATTCCAGAACGCTCTATTTCTGATAATTCCAGAACGCGCTCTATTTCTGAAAATTCCAGAACGTTCTATCTCTGAAAATTCCAGAACGCTCTATCTCTGAAAATTCCAGAACGCTTTATCTCTGAAAATTCCAGAACGCTCTATCTCTGATAATTCCAGAACGCTCTGTTTCTGATAATTCCAGAACGCTTTATCTCTGAAAATTCCTGAACGTTCTATTTCTGATAATTCCAGAACGCTCTGTTTCTGAAAATTCCTGAACGTTCTATTTCTGATAATTCCAGAACGTTCTGAGCGCGTGCAATACGAAAAAGTTCGTGATCGTCGAATGCGACTTCGTTTTCGCTTTACGTTCCTTATTCCTCCATTTTTATATCCTTTTACACGCGAGCGCAGCGATTAATCGATCGATTTGCGATTCGATCGATTCGTAGTGACGTCACGCGCGCACGTGCACAAGTGCGTATTCTGTAAATAAGCGCGTCTCGTCGTTGATACGGATCTGGTGTTGTTGGAAAACGTTGTTCTTTGTAATTCGCGTAATCAACGAAGCTTCATTAAACGATGTCAAACGAATTAAGTCTCTTTCATTTTAATCATTTAGCATTCTAATTAGCTCATCCAGGGTGTCTGCTGGATTTGGTATTGAAAATGTCGTGACTTTTCCATGACTTCGGAATTTTTCCGTGCCTATTGGGATACGGGATCGTTCAAGTTTTGGTCAAGACAAACCCAAGATGGCCGTCAGACGAGAAATCCAAGATGGCCGCCCCACATTCCACATCACATCCGAAAATGCAGGTAAGTTAAGTGAACCCTTTGTTTGGGTTTACGACGAACAACTAATTTTTTGGTAGTTTTGTGGTTTTCCAAATTGATGCCGAAATATATGATGGGCGTTTGCCACGCCCCTTTCGACCCGGACACGCCTCCAGCGCCCGGGGGGACAGGAAGATCCATTGACTGGACACATGTACGAAAACCTCAAATTGAAATTTATATGAAAAAAAGCGAGGGCTCATCAATCACCCGGCAGGGGTGAAGCAAGATGGCGAACGACTTCCATCTTGGAACTCGCTACGAAGTACAATGACGCTTTTTTGCATTTTCAGATCTTATTGATGATCGAAATGTTTGCAAATGCTGCATTTGTGGACAAATTTAGCGTCTGACTTGCCACAAGAAATTTTGAATTCATATAAGAACTCAAAAATTCTTGTGGAATTCATTTCCAATGAATTTTTCATATAAATTGTCATTTTAACCCAACTTTTTCACATTTTTCACACAAGGATGTCAATTTTCACTTTTTCACACTGGCCACATGCCTGAGGTGTGGTACAGTGGCGCCATCTGGCGAGCCAGTGGGCGGCGTGCAGAGGTGGATGGTCTTTTAGCTCGCAAAAAAAACCGAAATAAAACAAAAATTAAAAAAGTGAAAAAGCTAGTTTGGTGGTGACGATGCAGAAATCGGGCTCGGATCCACGTTGGCAAAACTCAGTCCGGTAAACGTACGATAATTGCGAGCGCAACGAGAATTCTAAGTGAAAAAAAGGATTGAAAATGGAGATGGGCGTGGCCTGGGCCACCATTGGTCGAGACGGGGTTGGGCGTTGACCGCGGTTGGGGTCAGCAGAATGAGGCCCATCCTTCCAGGTCGAAAGACTGGACTGCGACCAATGCCCATCATCCGAATTGATATTCTCAATTTGGGTTCATCTCAGAAACTGCTTAAGTTAGTAATAACCAAAAGTAGGATGTCTGGCACGACCTACTAAGGCATCAAACCCGATTTACCCGAGCCATTCAAATTAATAGCTACGAAATTAATAATCTATAACCTCACCAAGCAAACAGATAAGCATTAGCAGCAAGCATGCAACTAGTCCGCAGCATACTTCACTTATGAGACCTGTCACAAATTTGAAATTTCAAAAAAAAAACTTGTGACACAGTCTTTGATCAAATTTTCCTGACTTTTCCTTGTTTTCCAACCCTTTCCAAGCACTTGGAAAAAATTCCGGAAATTTAAAACCAATAAAAAAAATTCAAAACTTCCAACATGGGAATAGTTAAGCATTATCTCATCACTTTTTCGTGATTTGCAGACAACACCATGTCATCATTTCCAACCCCCACTTCATAATTATGACACATTAGCATATTCCATTACCACATTAGCATATACCCAAAAAAATTCGAATTGAGGGAAATTTAAACAAAAATTATTCAGGGTACCCCCATTGAAAATGCAAGAACATGGTATGTACTAATGTAAACATAAGATAGAACACACAAAAATCATTAGGAAAGAGTGCATGTTAGATCAGGTTTTTTTAAATTGACAGTTTCAAAATTAATTTCTTGCACAGAATTTCCTGTCATATCATGATTTTTGTGTTAACCAATAACTAATGTAAAATGTATCATTAATTTGTTGAATTTCCCTGACGTTTTCAGGAAATATTTTTAAAGATTGCTAGGCGAAAATGTTACGGAATCATTACCAACATGTTTTTCAAGTAATTATAGCGATGCAAAATACTCGAGACAAGCTTATGTAAAAACGCCATGCATAGGCACATTTTTTTGCAAACCAAGCTGGATATCATGTGAAATTTGAATGTTCACGTACATGTATAAAGGAATTATCGAGTAAAGCTGATTGGTAACCTGACACGCAACTGAAAGAAAGATCACTTCCATAACACAAAAAATCATTTGTATCCACTTTGCCCCAAAATAGCTATTTTGTATCTATTTGTATCCAACATATCAAAATGTATCCAAATCCTCCCTTTGTATCCACTTTGTTTAAGTTGTTGACTTATTTCACGTACATGTACTGTACAAGTACTGCTAAGTGATAAAAAAGTAGGTCGATCAATAACTGTTGAACGACAAAAGATGACTCGTGGGAACGTAACTTACACGTATCAGAATCAGGTGTTTTTCAAACAAGATCGCCCAATTAAGAGGGCGAAGGAGTTAAATTCATAGTTAAATTCCTCATGTTACATTTTATTTTATACTACGTTTTTAAAAACACGCAGATCAATAAAAAAATTAACTTACCAGTTATTCAGCGGACCTTACTCGAGTGCATGATTGACAGAAATATCAGCAATTTACGCTGATAATTTTTCTATTCACGATTTACTTCGTTCCGATTTCAATTACACTTTCCAGGTGTCGTTCTTTTCTCGTCGTAACCATGGCAACG